>CM052089.1:14384657-14417548 GCA_028453745.1 Agapostemon virescens
AGTGGCTCCTCAGAATTGCCACTCTAATGTAAAAGCTACTACAATATTTAATAATGAACTGAGTAGGAATAAATTGATTAATATACCTAAACAGTGTACCGAACCATAATCTTGCCATTCTTAGTGGCGTCTCAGAATTGCCACTCTAGTGTAAAAGATACTACAATTTTGATTAGTGAACTGAGTAGAAATAAATTGATTAGTGTACCTAAACAGTGTACTGGAACTACAATCTCGTAATTCTTAGTGTCGCTAAGAGCTGCTGCTTAAGTGTAAGAGGTGTTAGCCTCTTTATCAATGGACTTAATAGGAATAAATTGAATAGTGTATCTAAACAGTGTACCGAACCATAATCTTGCCATTCTTAGTGATGCCTTAGAATTGCCACTCGAATGTAAAAGCTACTACAATATTTACTAATGAACTCAGTGGAAATAAATTGATTAGTATACTTAAACAGTGTACTGGAGCCATGATCTCGCAATTCTTAGTGTCGCTAAGAGCTGCTACTTAAGTGTAAGAGATGTCAGACTCTTTATCAATGAACTTAGTAGAAATAAATTGATTAGTGTACTTAAAAAATGTACTCAATCACGATCTTGCAATTCTTAGTGGCGCCCCAGAACTGCCATTAAAGTATAAAAGTTATCTAGAAGTTCCTAGAATCTTTATCAGTGAAGTCAGCAGAAGTAAGTTCAGTATTGTGTCTAAACTTTGTATCGAACCATGATCTAATCGTTTCTAGTGGCGCCTCAGAGTCGCCATTCGAGCGCAAAGAATAAAATCAGTTCGGAACCGGTTCGAGGCAAGGAACGGCAACTTGTTCGACGTTGGACGTTTACGTGTTCATTAGCTCCACGTTTTGAGCGAGTTCTTGGGAAACGTTGCCAGAATGGTGGACGCCTAGGGGAATCCTTGGACGTGTTCCAAAACGTGCAGCCTCGCTCGTAACCATACGTAATAGTGATGCAAAGGCCACGCTGTTCTCCGTGCATGCGTTGACCTTCGACACTAATTTTTCGTTCGGCTTTCGAAGTATCTCTCGAGTCATAATAACCAGAACCGATAAAGATTATGTGTCCTGGCGGTGTTACGTCGATGCTAGTGACCTCTCGGCAAGTTGCTATTACACGGAAGCGGTACGGCGTCGTCCGATAAAACGAGCCGGAGATTAAAATAATACAGAATACAGTCTGAAAGCTGGGAGAGAAAAATCACGTAACGGTATCTCGTTCCCGCTTGTCTCTTTTATCTTAGTGGCTTTTTGCGGCGGTTTACTAGGCGTAAAATTAAATCGTCGTCTCTGCCCCCTCTGGCGATGGTGTTCAACAAACTATGAAGCCCCCGCTGCCTTTAATTAGAACCCGATAGCAGCTCTTGTTTCATTTTAGTCCGGTATCTTTGGTCATGGGTCGGTAAGAGTCTATCATCGTTTCGTAGCTTACGTCTCCGGAGTATTGTTAAATTAAATAAATCGCACCGACAATGTGGCGTGATGCCCACGAAGCCTCCTTCCTCCTCCACTGTCAAGCTTATCTAACGGTGGTTTTCTTGCACTTTCATCTATCATCGTCCGACGTGATTCATGCTTCAGCCGAATCAATCGATGCCACTCGATAGAAGATTCGAAACTGTGCAATGGCGCCTGTCGATACCAACACCTGTCCCGGAGGTTCTTCAGGTCTCAGAAAGTGGCATTTGCTCTTTTACCAGTTTTCTGGAGCCTCGCATTAAGCGGTAATGCTCTCGGATTAGCAGTAGGACCGAGAGATTCTGTATGTTCCAGTGCCATAAATTCTTAGCTGTCAGGCTTTGCAAGAGACGTCGTTTAATCCTTGCGTTGATCTAACTGCTGTACTTATTTCACTTCTTTGACACGGTGTTAAAAACTAAGAGGTGGGACATTTTATTAGTCCATGATTTAATAGATTAAAATTTAAAAAAAAAATATTTCACATAAATCCATTTGCAATCGTTAGGGTTGGTAAATAGGAAGCATATATTCATTGTTGAAAACTGTGATCCACACATTTTACAAGAGCAGCGTGTTCAGTTAATTTCGAGCAACGTAGCAAACAGGAAAATTGAAACTTCCCTATTATCTCTCTAGATAGTTAAAAAGTCAATAGAAAAATAAATTACTACACTGTTCAACCTTAACATGGAGATGATGTTTCAAATTCAGAAAGGCAGATACATGAGATAATGGTTTCTCTAAAATAAGCATTTTCTAAAACTGCCGAATACCTCGTATACAAGTTTCATTAACACTAGATCAACGGCAACTACACTTTTGCAAAATGAAGCATCTACAAAACAAAAAATTAAAACGTATACGAATATTGAAATTTGAACGATCAGATTGAACAAATTGTATGAACAGCGCGAATCGCCATCGATCAAAGTCGACACAGCCGAAGAATAATGACTGCATGTGCCCTGTCAAATTGACAGGCGCCGTAAATCTAGCGTAGAAATTCCGTCGCGTTCGCTCGGTGTCCCCTGTCAACCTCGTCACCGGAGAGGGTAGTCGATCCGATAGCCGGGAAGAACATCGTCAAGCTGTTATCCTTTTCGTACCTCCACAGGAGGCGCGACGATCCAGGACTCCGAGGCCCTCCTGGCCATGAGGGCAGGGCTGCATAATAGCGCCTCTTCCTCTTCGTCAGGCTCGGACCAGAACATCGTGCTGAAAAAAGTCTTCGAGCGTCTTCCACGAGCAACCGAATCGAAAAACTTGCTATCTCGTTTGTGTCACCGATTGATGCACCTTGTCCATTGTACACTGACTATCCCTGGACATGTTTCAACACTTTGCGGGTCTCACGATACTGCTTAGATATGCAACGTCATACATGTTAACAGAGATACATCGAAAAGAGAGATTCATGTCTTCGGTGGCTAAATCTTAGTAGACACGGGAAAAGATTTGTATACTCGGTCTAGGAAGTGTTCGTCTTGACTGAGAGGAGACAAAGATTGTCTGCTAGGTCGAGAAATAGTCAAATCGCGAGCTGTAGACCTGGAGAACCGGTCTCAGGGGGTGGTCACCCTTCTGGGCCCGATTTGGGACTAGAGAGCCGTTTTTCCCAGAAGGTTTTCGCGTGTTTTCGCGACGGCGAAAATGGGAAATTCGGACCCGCTGCCTCCTGGTGAGGAAGCCAGGCCGCAGACTGAACGGCCCTGGCTGGTCCGACCGAAATAGAGAGACGCCCCACTATTTTCTCGTCGAAATAGCGTCGCGACGCTCACGGCTCCGTGCCCGCGACGCTGCCAGAGCCTTGTCGATCCACCGCTGCTTGATTTATGGCAGCTCGTCGCCGTGCGCCGCTCCGTTGGCATTATTTCGGAATCGTTTCGCTTTTTCGTTCACATGTGTCGAACGCCCGGTATCGGGCGCTATTCTTAGACTGACTTCAGATGCGTCCCGACGACAAACGCGGGTTCTAAAGTCCGGCGACCTTGGTCAAATCCGCGTGGGACTCGGTGGAGCTTCTGGTTGCGTGAATGAGTTATACTGAAGGCCATTTTGTCGGCTTCAAGAAGTGCCGTTGGAGTGGAGCACTTGCGAGCTTCGTAACCGAGCTCAGTTTTTGGATTTTCTTTATCTGGATGACTCAACGTTGGAGAACGTCGATTTTCGAGGACCTCGGCATCCATTTCTTTCTGTTTGCAGGACGGTCATTGTTGTCAGCACTTTTGGAGATGAAGGGGAACTGGCTGATTCACTCCCATGTTTGCTCATCTTCATTTTAGGGATCGATCTTTCCGAATGAATAGACACGATGACGGTGGAAAGAGACACGCTTGTATAGAATATTTTCTTGAATTTTATAGTTCATTAATATTTTATAAAAATTCAGTAGAATGTGCAAAATTTATTAATTTTTACTTTTAATGCTTGAGATGAACTAAAAATATTATAAATTTATACTAAGTAAATTGTAATTTCTATAAATTAGTAGATCGAAGCAAAAATAATATATAAATGGAATTATTATAATAATTTTTCACAAATTTTCCCATTGCTTCCATACTGTGAACGAAAATGTAAAATGCATTCAGATAAAAATTACGAATGCGTAAAAGAAATTAGTATGATATCAGTGAAGTCAATGATTATTATTATAAATTATCCTACTGCTTTGAAATGAATGAATTGAGGAGCCGTTGTGTACACCACCATTCGGACCGTTCACAGCATAAACTCGACCGGAAATATCGTTACGCAAATACGAACCAGCTTAACTCGCAATTCGCGTTCTCTGATTCACCTGACTGGTATGCGAATAAATTCGTCGCGATTTTCGAGAACTGTTTTTGATCCTCTGCACGCCAAAATGGGGCTCGGCCCAGTTTGTTTATGTGTTTACTCGATGCCATTTATACTCTATTTATTTAAATTGTTCCTTCGTGTGTTTCTGATAAGATAAATATCTTTTTATTCGTTCTCCTTTTTCTGATGGATGTTCCTCTTAAATCGATGGTTGTCTTAATCGACCGTGGAGTTTCGATGTCTTCGAGAATATTGGCTTCGCTTCTGTACCGATGTCGATCATTTTTGTAGCAATGGTAGATACCGAAATAATTTATATTTGTACAGAGATACAACTGCTGTGTGCAAAAATATTTTCGTTCAAACATTCTACGTAGAAAAGTTCTTGCAAGAAATGTTTGCGAGGTTCTTATCACAATATACGTACAGAATGAATGTTTGCATAATCCTTCACTTCACATGCGCAATTTTTAAAAATATTAACGAAACCGTGTCGATAATTTTCATGTGTGGCAAAGGAATTTCAATTTCTTGTAAAATATTGAAATAATTATCGATGCACTAAGTGGAAGATAAAAAAAGAGAAGAATTGATTTTACTAGCTTTTCTGAGTATTTCTCAGATTGCATTTTTGCATGTGTTCCTGTTTCGTGTATACGAACAATTGAATGCTATGGGAGTGTTCGAAATTGGAAACGTGGTTTGTTAGTTGAAACGTTCTGCATACTTGTGCGTAAATTTGTGTAGTTGGAATGTCGAGTTTACCTCCGAAATTCCCTGGGAGGACGTAACGCGACATTGATAATAATTGTCGGACGCTCCCCCGACACGAGCTACCAAAATATCGCAGTCGGTTTTCACGCCAACAGGTATTGTCCCGACGAGTGCATGCATCAGCTATGCGTACGTGCGAGCACACGCATGTTTCTTGGCAGTATCTTAGCTACCAATTAAACAAACGTACATTGTTACGCAAAGATTCGAGCGATTTTTCTTTGGCAAGGTCTTGGAAACACCACTGTCGGCGAACAGGGATGCCATTGAACGTACTATTCGAATACATTCTTCCACTATGAATCACTATCACCGCAAACATTTCATATATTTCCTCAAAAAAACAGATCAATTCTATTCTACCTATTTTAAAATAATTACGTTAGCGACACAGGATCTTCAAAATAATTTTGTTGGAGAATAGACATAATATTGAAAGGACAAAGGTATTTCCTTCAAATCACAAAATCACAATTATATTAATTAGGAATAACAATTAGAATTAGAATTAATTCTCAGCCCATTTAAAAATAATGCAAGTAGTGAAACATGATTTTATAGATTTCGTCATTATAAACAATAATTAGCACCAACAATTTTTTTCAATCCTTAAAAATCACCGTGCATAGAATTTCATCCAATTTCACCCAAATAAAACAATCTGACGAAATGGTTGAATAAATAAACAATAAAGAGGCATCGCGAACGAGAAAATGATCCAACGTCCTCCTAATCGACATACTTTTAATCTGTCGGCCAATAACAGCTGTTACATCACGTACATAAATACATCCAATACATCGAACCAACGTTTGCAATTTATCGTTGTGTAATTAACAGAGTTTCGGACGCCGGTCGATCACTCTGCGCCGTCGAAATCGTTTCCTCGGAATGCAACCTGGAAGCGAGAGTGCATCGGCCATTCAGGCATACCGATCTGGCTCCTTAAGGCGAGTCGAAACTCTCTACGTTCGTTTTCCACTAATACAACGCTACGATTTAGTTTTCTTTTCGTTTTAATAATAAAATACACGGAATCTCTGCTTATTTGGAATTTCGGTGAATCGTTCAAATGTGACACTGAAATTAGATCATCGTCTTCGTTACTTTTAATCGTCCTTGAAACAAAGAAAGAAGAATCGACAAAAGTCCTAAAGAAAATAATCGATCTCTGTAAAATGATTTAGTTCACGCTTAGGCGAGTTCGTAATAAATTACAGTGGAGCGTGAGGAGAAATTATTAGAAAAACGATTGAATTTCACAGTGCCACACCCGTCGGTCCAAATCCGCACATTGTATCCCAGTTTTCTCGCGAAAAGACATTTTCGAAAAGCTTGGCACTTGAACAACCCCCGACATCAGTATCGCGTCGCGGCCGCGTTAAAAAATAGTTTTTGAAAGATCAAGGAACTTGGGGAGATTCAATTACAGCCGCGCCTGTCTCTCCTACGCGTTATTTTCGCCCGCAAAGTTCCAGGTTCCATTCGATTCAGTTTCTCTCGTGATCGTCTTTCTCTCTTTCTCTTTCTTGCTCTCTCTCTCTCTCTCTCTCTCTCGTTTTCTTTCTCTCCGTTTTCTTCTCTTCTTCTTTCGCTTCGTCTCTTTAGGCACGACCGTTGTTGAGGTACGATTTGCAACCACGTTGAATCGGGAAATCGAGGAAACTTTCGGAACAGACCTGTTCTCGGTTGAAACATTCGTACTCGCGAGCCGTAGAAATACTTTTTAAAAACTTTCGTAGAAACGCTTAGTTACCGCGTGGATTGAGCAAGATGACGAATCAAGCCGCGTTCCCACGAACCAGCATTTATTGTGCAACCCTCGCATGTTAGACAATAACCCTTGTCTGCCCTGGAAGAGCTCTATCTCAGCCCCGGGGCCATCGTTTCAAAATACATTAAAGAGAAGAAACATGAAATTCTATTAATCTGAATTTTCCTATGCACAGCGCGCTCTCAGTGGGCGTGGCCGCGGCGCTCCCGAGTTCCAACGACCAATTTACTCCTCTCGCTTAATCTACGTTGTTGGAAAAATCGAAAGTCTGGACGTACTCTGCATGCAACGATCCGAATTGGTTTTGCAGATCAAGGTCACATAGCAGAATTGCAGAATACATTTTGGTTGGTGCGAGTGCGGCCTTAGAAATCAGCGTTGTTGTCCGCGAAACGAATATTCTATTCACTTTGATCGTCAGAAAAAACATCGTCGAAAAGTATATTATGGTTCTTTTACGTTTAAGAAGTTCAACGTGGCGCTCGAAAGGCGATTCGTAATTGTACTGTGGAAAAGTCGTGAATAAAATAGAGCAATCTGATATATTTATACGCGTACGTGTACGTATCTGTGTGTGTTTCTTCGTGTGTCGTGTATATACGTAAACGAGTCAGTGGATTCTTTTTTAGGGCCGCACCTAATGCACAAGATTAATACTTTCCCGCGTTGGTCTAGTTCGACGAGGAATCTCAGTAGTTCAGCAGAGGTATCTCGAGTTATAGTTATGTATTCATAATGCACATTTGGTACTGACGTTTTTGCTTTCTCGGTAATGCTGATCAACCCCATCGAGAAGCCTGTCATTGATTTTTTCGGTAGAAGTTCGTTCCATCACGGAGAAATTAAAAGTTCACGATAGCAGTCGCGTAAATAGTTGGGTCAAGGTCGCGGGAGAAGTTCCTCCCACGCGTAAGCCACGCCTCCTGCGTAAGAAAGTGGGCGGAGCAGCCTACTGCGGTTCTTCGTATACATCAATCCCCGAGGATTCGATTTATAATTCTTTTGTGGCAAAAGATTAATCAGCGATTCTGAAGAAATTCTTTAACTGCGAGGACGGTTAGTGTCCGGTCGCACGCGATTTCGTCAACGATTCTCCCCCTCGTCTCGTACAATTTCCTGTTTAATCATATTGAGATCCGTCGTTCCTGGTAAACCACCGATTGTAACCCATAGCCAGGTATGAACATTTCAAACTACTAGCGAGTTCCAGATCTTCATCTCATTAGTCTTTACAAAGTAATTACGCCCTCGCTGCACGTCCGCTCGAGAATTCTGCTCTCGGGAGTACAATAAACGCAAGAATACAGCTCCCAGAAGCCCTCGTTCTCTCGTGGACAGGCGGCAAGAAAAAATAGTTCGTCATGGTTCTGCATCTCGAAAGGGTTGTCGTTGTCGACCAGTTGAACAGTATCACCGCTTAATTAATTAGACACTACTGTCTCTCCGTACTTATGACTACGAAATGTGTGTTCGTGTGTGTCCGTGTGTCTGTATATACAGGGTGACCGACTAAAACATTTTCAGAGGTGATTTTATTAGTCAATGTAAGGCGAACATCGAAAGAAGCGATTTTGCTATATCAGTGTGGTTCTCAAGATATTAACAATCAAAATCACCCTGATTTGTTTATAATATTGCTTGTCAATCAGGCCAAAGAGAGAAAGAGAGAGACGGAGAGTCTCTGATATTGATTGTTAATAACTTGAAAATGTTTCGTTAGAGAAAAATTATTATTTTTATTTTAGATTGAATTGTTTAATCACCCCTTAAAATATTTGACACGTAGCCGGACACCCTGCACACATATAATATATAATATATATATATCCCATCCTGTGGAACTGGTATACAGTATATCATAAACTTTACAGAGTGACGCTACGTCATAGAAGCATGCGTTAGAAAAATAATGTCTCTGATCAAAAAACAGGAGCAAACAAGCGGCGTGGAGGTGGAGGAGAGAAAGATCGTCGTTGGCAGGCCCCGCGAAGTCACCAGGCCAGTCAGAACAGTGTTGGAGTGTCGGTGGAGGGGGAATCGGAGGCGTGGCCAGTGACCTCGCGGAGCAGGTAAATGTACGTCCCACGGTGGGCGGGTCGAAGTGTTCGGATAAAAGAGGAGTTGGAGCGTACCCTGTTTGATACGGGGAAGCTCTCGGGATGGGTTTTATTCGAAGCTAGTTAGAAACAGAGTGTAAAAGAGAAACAAGAGCGATAGAATAAGATCGACAGTGAAACCGGGTCCCCGCCTCCACACCGCGCGCGGAACCTTACCTTTCTTCGGTTTTCCTCAGAATTGTTTAATCAATGGACGTCGTTACGTTATTTACGCTTAATTAATGGACGTAGACACCGAGTGCTGGGTTTTTAAATCAATTTCTGTGCGTGCGTGGTCGTGCGTGCTCTCGACAGTCACGGTAGACCCGAGGGGGCGTGGCAACGAAAAATGGCGACGGAAATTCAGAGGGCGTGTTATTTACACGGCTGTTGGAGAAAAAACCGTTCGCATTGGAGCGTCGAAGCAAGGGGAGGAGTCAAAGCGGATCTTGTGCGAACGCCTCGCGCAATTCTCCTGCACTTTTCCTGCGCTTTCGTTGCACTCGCGTTACCTTCACTGCCGATGCTGCGACTCGCTTCAACAAACATTCACTTTATATACGATCGATCTTATTTAGAAATCATTGAATTGTTTTAATGAATTTTATAGCGATACTTTCGGGAGAGAAATATTTTATTTTAAGTGAGAAAACAATCTTTGTGTACTGTTTTACTTTTGTTCCGTTCTCGGATAAACACGCATGAAATATCTCGTTAGTGTTTCACTTTCAACCGCGTTACGGCGCAACCAGCGCAACGCCCCTTTGGCTCCACCCACAAGTGTCACTGCCTCGCTAACCAATTGAGATGAATATCTCGATTTGTGTCTCGACTAACGCGAAGTTAACAAGGTAAAATTGTAGCAGTACTGGCATCCTGACTGCTAAGGATTATTTACATGGTATGCATTTAACCACAACATCGGCAGATTGGGCGCAATTCGCGTGCACAATCTGAGATCACAATAAACCTCCGTTCATCGTTCCGCTACATCTATTGTCCTTCCCATAAAAAAATAATTTCGTCTGTATCTGACAAGAAGGCGTAAAGAACGTCGCTCGTTTTGTTCGATGTCAAAATACGGCTTAACCCTTTCGGCCTTTTTTTGCATTTTATCTCTCGTTTCTCTTCGATCGACAGTTTCTATCTTCTCGCGAAGCTCATTTCGCTACACGAATCGAGCAGTTATCTCGATCCGCGATAGTTTCCCTAGGATTCTCTCTTTAAACTTGAAGATTTTCTACGCCGGAAGGGTTAAATGTCTATCGATCCGCACGCCGCGAGTCGTCTATATACGTAGTAGCTAATAACAATCTACGACCAGGTACAAGTTCTGCTTCGCTAATTCACACATTGAGAAATAGGAAAAAGTCGTGGTCCACGAGACGAAGCTGCGGAACGAATTTTTTAAAGGAGCTCGCTAAACGGATCCTTTTTGCCGCATACTAAAAGGGGTCCGTGAACCATGGTTTGCACCGTTCGTGACTCACGGTGACACATTGTTTGCGGATTCAATCTTTCGAATTTCTGAGTCATCCTTACTTTCTGCATTGTTCACGATTCGACACTCTTTCGCCGGAGCAAAACATTTTGTTTCTGCGCGACGAAAACGATTCTTAAACACTTTTTGCCGCGATGCTCAACGAAAGCCGATTCTACTAAAAGTGGCCTTTCATTTTCTGTTGAAGATTTAGGTTCTTTAATGAATTACAAATATTGATCCCAAGATTCGAGCAGTTCGCAGATGGTTCCTGATGGAAAATATTCCATAAAAATTCATTGGAAACGATGACAACGATAGAAATCGTCATTAAACAAACTAGCAACGTCGTTATACTCTTAAACCCCATTAAGAAAATGCTTCTAACAGTTGAAAATTGTGAACTATATCCTAAGAAACTTCTTCGACGATTGTACTTTTAAAAACCATTCTAAAAGTTCTTTCGAAAGTTTGTAAAATAAGAAATGCATTCTGAAAAAATGTCTCGAATAATTGTACTGTTATAGTTCATCTTGATAATTCTCTGAAGGGTTGAGAAAGGTCACGCCATTTTGGAAAATGTTTCGAATAATTGTTACCGTTCAGACAGAAAGAAAACCGATTTTTTAGCAGACTCGGATTACAAAATCGAAACGGACAGAACCCGCCACGTGTGCAAACAACGCGATGTCTGTCATCGAGCATGGTGAACCAGCGTTCGCCTAATCCACCGAATTAACTTTCCATCGTGTTTCTCGTTTCGCAGCCTCGCGGAGAGCCTGTCTCGTGGACCGCCGAGACTGAAGTGTCGATCTGAAAATGTTTTTCTTCTCGACACGCCAAACAATGATTCAGGCCTGTGTTCCCGTTGACGGGCTGCAACGTAAACTGCGAGAACGTGCCCATCCAAAGTTTAGGTTCACTCTAAACCGCGACCTTATCTATTAGGTGTAGAAACGAGCTCTCTCCAATTAACTGTATACAAACTAATATCTATCGTCCAGAGTCTACGCGTAATCCTCTAAATCTGAATCACAGCAAAAGAGCAAAAATGCTTTTCCAGCATTGCCGGCTGACCAAACAAATATTTCTTCTGAATAAACGACGAAAAATACTATGTTTCTCTAATGCTAAGAATTTCTTATTTGTACTGTTTAGTTATTCGACACAGCTTCGTCCATCGACTACTCTGTTATCTCGCTACAATATCGTTTAATAGACATACATGGTAGACGATCGCAAATCGCCTCTACAATTAAAACTATCAATTTCGAAATAAATTCCTAGCTACACCGAATAGTCTATGTTTCTTATTCTTTATGAAATTCACTAACGTTTACAAATTCAAAATATGAAAGTATTTGGTAACATTGTAGGCAATATTGTCTATTATTATTCACAATATGTTTCGCGTCAGTTGACAAAATTAAAACATCCCTTGACTCAACGTCTTCCAGTCTTCGTCATGAAAAATGGTCTGAAGTCGTTGATTCCGTTAAACGTTTTCGTTAATTTCTTTTTTCGGTGGAACGTCGTCAATTCCACCTCGAATTCGGAAAGAATTTATTTCCACACCTAATACACACACACATGTCTGGTGCCAGAAAGAGATTCGCGTCTCGGTCGAACAGGATTTTTGATCGATCGAAGAGCGTTGGCGTGCACGATTCGTTTCGCATAAGCACCGTAGTCGGGTCACTTTGGCACAGACTCCATCGGGGAACGTTATCGTTCGACAACGAGGCGATTATGTGAATCTCACGTCATAAAATATGATCTCTGGGTACGGGAACGTGTATCTGGACCGGCTTGGCCGGCGGAATGTGAAAAGTGTGTCGCCTGCTCGTTTCCGATTGCAGAGAGCTCTGCTCTCTGAACTCTGTTTCGCGAATTCACCCTGGATCGTCGTCGCGAGCAAAAAGGTCTCTCCGCTAACTTGATTAAACTCGACTTCGTTTGCTTCGTTAGCCTGTAAAGCATGCTGTACAACTAGCCTCGGTTACATGGAACACAACGTTACATCCTGGCGACATTGAACTCTATGAACACTAGATACACCGCTTCACGACGAACAATTGGTTAAACTAGCGTACCGGTGGACGGGCCGACAATTAGGCTTTATTGTTAGAGGTTCGTTCTAGGCTATGTTTTCGGGACACTGATGCCGAGGACAAATGCTGTATCCTTTTTCATTAGGATGTCGGATGCTGTCTCTACTAGGAATGAAATCTCCACTTTGACTGGGTAAAATGTTTCAGCACCTTTTATTAACGCTTTACCGACCGGCGATTATTTCAGAATCTTTTAAGTTCATAATCCATCAATGAAAACTTTTTAAAAATCAACAAGACCTCCTAAGTAACGTTATCTAATAATTTCGTTACAAATTGCAATGTAAAAGCAATTTTTCAAGTGTCATTTTGTTACGTGGCAATTATTGAAAAACCTATCAATAGGCTTCCAGTGGATAAAGTGTTAATACTGGATTGAAGCAATTCTCGGTCTGCACTTAATAAAAAATAACTTCACCGATCCTTTTGTTCATAATAAAACTGTACTGTTGTGTACAATAAAATTGCTTCATGCTACTCGTAAAAGGAGTACCGGCAAAGCAGGAATTCATTGGAACTGTTAAAAAATTCTACAAAAAGTTCAATGTAATAAACGAATGACACTCTTCCTTGTAAATCTTATGTATCTAACTTTTTTGTACATTTTGTTTTATTAGTAAATATATAAAACGGTACTTGTAATGGAATGTAAAGGTACATTGTTGTGTTGCAGAAAAATTAATGCGATTAAGTCCAGATTTAATATTAAACTGGTAACGAATCCTTTGATAGTTAATCAATACGAAATGGTAACTCTTCGCGAATCCTGTTTACCCTACGGACGATTACTAATCCATTTGCTTCGTTAACCACAAAGATAATTCGTCTCTCTAGCTTCCCTAAAAATTAATATTAATAAGACATTAATTAATAATAATAAGATATTAATAAGAAAAATCCGAAGGAATGACCACTACCGTTAAATATTAGACCCTGTGAAGTACACTTCGCTAAACAGAGGATTCTAACAATGTATACGTCTTACTGTGAACACTAAACTTCTAGAAAAATAAAATGTATCAAATCCAGCAACGAACGTAAATCCATCTACGTCTCTGTCCGTCCGTCAGCACTAAGATCTTAATCTAAATTATCCTGGCTAACGGCTTCCCCGACATCGCTCCTAGGTATCAAAGTACCCTAACCCTCTCGCAGCGCATCCCCTAAAGATCAGACATCGCCGAGACATCCAGGGTGAGATCGCGAGAGCCGGTTTTCTAGATCACGAGCGAACACGCGACGAAACGCGGTTTGAGCTTTCGCCACCTCTCGCAGATCGCAGTGTGTACATTATTTATTTATAATACTTATACTCATAGGGTTGCGCGGCCCTTCGACGTTGCGGCGAAGGCGGGGACCGTCCGGCCTGCGTCCTGGGATGGCATGCACAGAACACAGCACAAAATGCCACACAGTTACACAGACAGACAAAATCGACAGAGAAGAGAAAAGATACAGAATACAGAGGAAGGTAAAAATATATTCTTTGGTCGGTTTTCACGGGGTTCTGTGGATGGTCGAGATGATGACGTGTGTGAGGAGGTAGAAAGGCTTTCGGGTGAATCGTTTAGGGTAGCATCGAATCACGGGGGACGTTTTATGATCGTTGAACCCGTGGCTGATCCGATGGTCCTGTAAAACTCTGTGAGGAAACTCTCGAAATCGTTCGTCGATCTCTGGAAATTCTTGTCGATCGTTTGTCAGCGAAACCACTCGACTAGGGTGGCAACATGGACCGGATGTGCATGGCTAATTGTAAGTCTTGGTCGCTAGCTAGCAACTACCGCGCAACTATACTGACAAGGAGCGCTGCCAAAGAGACTATGATCTTTACAACACTTATATTTCCACAAATATTTGTTTTGGCTAATTTTTCATGTTTAGAGGTTGAAAACTATTTTTGACAGTGCCATCTGAGAGCATACAAGCATTACTTAACTTTGGTGTTCTTCTTAATTATTTGTCAGATTTATGTATTGGATAGGATACAAATGTCACTGTAACTATTTAACTGTGTACGGATGATTTTTTCAATTATAAGCCCTTAAGTGGATACAACGAAGTACCATTAATATACAATAGATTTTTGTGACGCAAATACAATATAGTTCCGTGACATGTAAAGCGTCTGAAAGGATAGAGTATCGTCCACAGTCAGAAAATTAAAAATATGATAGGATTAAAATTGTTAATATTGGATATAATGCAATCATTCATTTATCGATTATGAAATTAACGAAAAAGACTCACGAAGCAAACTGTTCTTTGCATCTAGCAATTTGCAAGACACAATATAATTCTCACCCTCTAAGTATACTCTAGCAACGACTAAAGAAATCTAATTCGTGAAATATTTTGAAAGGTTTATTATTCTATTTGCACACTTGAATTATGTCACTTGGGTGGCACTCCCTGCGAAGCAAAGACTTTATTAGACGGCTAAAGGGTTTAGATAAAACTCGTACGATGCGGCTAATTAGCAGGCATAGTGAAGCGACCGAATTCGAGTACTTTAGTGGCAAAGATCTACGGAACCGATCGATTCAATAATCTACGTGGCGGCTACGTGGATCGGTGATCTCTACTCGGAATTCTCGGAGCTCTTTCGAATCGGTTACGTCGGCCCGATGGCATTTCCTTTCGTGAGAAAACGTTGCCAGGCCATAAACTCGGATGGCACGCGTGAATGAACGAGTAACTGTCGAACGATTGTTATCCTGTTTGACGGGGCCGCGCGGTATTTTCGATCTCCCCGGAAAAACGTCTCATCGGTACGAGATTCGCCAATGTACCACGTTTACGATGAAACCGCGGCACCATCGCTTATTTCGACGTTTCCCGGAGAATTCCTAATTTAGGGGAGTTCGATAGAGAGAATGACAAACGCCTAAATGATGCACTAAGGGAGATTCGGGCGGAAAACGGACCTTTCATCTTCTTGGATCATTTTTGGAATTTATTTGATCGCGATCACCGAATTAGGAGATATTTGATTCAGTGTTTACTCGATCGCAGACAAAATATAGTTGTTTTAGTTTCTTTAGTTTTTTTTTTTTTAGTTTAGTCTGTACGTAATTTTCAGTAAATATTTACGTAACGATAGTTTGAAGGTTAGCGATAAGGATATAATGCCCAAGGCCTTATTCTGAAATGATGCACTTTGAATACTAATACATACATATTTCATAATGTTACGCGAGCTAATAGATTATTGTTGCATGTTACTATTAATGCAAAATCCGGAACAATGCGGTTTTGTTTTTAATAAGACACTGCGTTAAACGAGATCGTTATGCATTTTGTATTGAGACGTGGCCACAGGAATTCTCAAAGACAATACGTTCTTGTTGTTATTAGTATGATTATATGTAACGTAATGGTACTGTTGTGATATATGTATACAACACGGTATATAGTTGTGCTACATTCTGAGTTTTAAAAGAAACACATTCGAAATGCTATTTGGTAGTCATAATAGATGTCCATCTCGTTCTTTCAACTCCTATATCATAACTCTAGAATGATTAAAGTAGGGTGGACAACTATTATAACAATTAGAGCACCTCAAGCTGAAACCGTTTTTGAGAAACAAGTCGTGAACCGTTACATTTTTATAAAAATGCTATTTATTATATTAGTTTACTAAACAATGCTTCTATGCAAAATATAACAGCGGTTTGAATTGATCATAGAACCAAAGGTACAACAATTTGAGAACCTTTAATCTCTTCTTTTAAAATACAAGTTATAACACACACACAGAGTTATAACCGTGTCATCCCGTATTACTTTTTCGATAATGTTATCTGGCATATTGAAAAATTACAAACTAACGATCCGTTGTGTAATGTAAAACTGACTCGAATTGACTTGATAATGGAATGATTATTACGGAATGGAGTACAGCTGTTGTGACAGCTTTCCAGAGAAATATGGTTACCGCGTTACCGCTGTCACGAGGTAGTTCGACAATAAAGGGATTAAAACGCGGTGAACGGTAATTATTACTTCCAGCCTTTCCTTCTGAAAAGCAATTTATAATACCGCGTTATGCCACGATTAATTCGACGTCACGATAACGCGAGACAGAGAAGAAAATTGATCTCGATCGGATCGATGATTGAGATCCAAGGGATTCCGGGCCCGTTTTCCTCGCCTCGTGAGGCATGTGCCAGGACGACGGTGTCGCGTGTCAAATAGGAATATGTAATAAATAAATGTAATAATATCTATACGGTGTTGATCGATTACGATAGCAGAAGGACTCACCTTCGGCACTCCGCCTCCGCCGCCGCCGCCACCGCCGCCACCACCGGATGCGGTTGGACCGCGTCCGGGAGTGACATAGAGGCTTTCGGTACGCTTAGGCTGTCCCTGGCTGGGTAAGATGTCCTGTCCAAGTCCACGATTCTTCAGCAAAGCACCTTCGAACTGACTAGAGGTCGAGGCTACGTAAGTCGGCGTCGCGGTGCCGCTGCCCACCACGGATCCGTTCAGAGGTGTCCCTGATCGGATTACGCTCGGTGCTCTCGTTGATCTGCATTCAAAAAACAATCTCTTAATACTAAACTCACCACAGCCGGTCATACGACCCTTCTTACATTCTTTATTCGACAATTACTCGAGTTATAACATTTACTTCGTAGGAATCAATGCAATACTATCTTCCATTATTCAAACGCATATTGTAAGAAATTCGCACATATTCAAATTAACCCTTTGGGTACATTGGACGAGTCAGACTCGTCATCTGCTTACTTGGCCTAAGTTACGGTGGACGAGTCTAACTCGTCATCTGAATTTAAGAAGCAGGCGTTGATATTTTCAATTCACATGTTCCACATAGTAAAGTAAATTGTGAAGCTAAAACAAGCATTGTCCAATTTCGTTTAGAAATCGCAGAAGAATTATTGGCGCAAGTGGTCCTGCCAAATTATATAAATTGGCCACATTTTTCGGAGAATATTCCGGCAACAGAATTGAAGAAACACCCTACAAAACGGTGTCACGTATGTTATAAATATAAAATAAGAAAAGAAACCATTTGGCAATGCAAACAATGCCAGGTGCCTATGCATTTACTGACATGTTTTGAAAAATACCGCACGGTACAAAATTATTAGACTTTAATTTGGTTCTTGTTCTACATAAATATTTCTATTTTGTTTCATTTATATATTTATTTATATTTTGCAACTAAAATGCTGTTTCAAAAATATATTTATATCACCAATATAAGTATATTCCAAATAAAATGTATTACTTTTACATATTTATCCGTATAGCGACAAATTAAATCCATCCCATGGGCATAAAAATCTTCAAATAATTCAGTACTCAAAGGGTTAATTGAATCTTGTCATTTTTATAAGACATTCCACTAGCCACTTTTAATTAGGTTCTATCATGTAAGAAACATTCCGCAGTAGTATTTTTACACAGAAAATAAACACAAATTAGGTGTCTTGCAACATAAAAGAAGTTACAAAAATTATTGAAAATCTTTTCATTGTCTGGGATACTTTGAAAGAAATTATATGTTGATGGTTCACTTGTTTCTGATATGTTTGAAGCTGTTTTTAAAATCAATAAATAATAATACCGGTAAAGAATAGAAACCAAATGGAGAAGCAAGATTTTATATGAAAACCAAGTTGATGTAATTTGAAACCAAAATTTAAAATTAAAATTAAAAATTTTAAAATACCGATGTATTATTTTCAACTCGTTCAGATTATTAAACTACTGTCTCTTGCAATTGACACTGATCATTTTCGTTTTACAGAAAAATTCGCAGTCGGTTGCATTTCCAAAGCACTTAGTCTCGCGACAGAAGTAAAGTCGACTTCCATTCGCACTTTTCACACGAGAATGTGAATTTTCGCGCAACACGTGCAACGCAGCATCGGATATACTATTCGTAAGATTGCTATGTTGTTCCCAGTACGTTACGGATATTTTTGTAGAGGTATCAGAATTTGTCGGTGAACGATGAAGAGCATTTTTCACGGTTTTATTTCGGTTGGACCGAATTCGGAATACTTTAGTCACCTGTCGAGCATATCCTGGGGCGGATTCGTGATGGTTTTATCGACGGACGGCTGCCTCGATCCAGTCAACCGGGAATGCGCTCTAGCATAACGATCCACGGAACTATCACGGCTGGGCGGCCTCTTATAATGATCTAGTCTGTAAAACGATCGATCGGAACCGGCCGAATTAAAATCAGGTCGTTGCGAACCAAGAATCTGCTCATTATGACCGGTTTGCGAACAGTCAAATCTTCCGTCTGGATCGCGGAAATTTTTCCGTCTCTCAGATTAGTCAGAAAGTCTTTGAACTTCCTCTTTTTGATCTGACATTATTTGCAAGAACAAATATTTGAGCATAATAAGAAGAATAGAATGAAAGAAGCATCGTTTGTATTATATCTGTGCGGATTTAAAGAAGCAGAAGTCATAAAAATGTACAAAAAGATTTTCTGACCAATACATATGTAACGACCATGGATTTGTTTTTTATGTAAGAAGATCGTATAAATTTTATATTTGCCGTTGTTCAGAATCGTTATCTAAACCATGCAGTTTCCTACAGAGTGTATAATTTTTCTTAGATCATCTTTCGATTTCATGTTTCGTAAGAGAACACGTTGCTTTCGATAGAACGTTATATTAACTAGATTGCGGATTTTTATGCTGATTTAAAAATTTCTGAAGCAATTATACGAAGCAAAAATTAAGTGACAGTGTGTCTCTTTTTCTAATATCTTTAACGACTCGAAAATTACAGTAATACAACCGTTCGCTGAGTCAATTGCAAGAGATTACGTATGTCTTCTTCTGATGGCTTGAAGAAGCCACAAAATAATACCACAATATTCCGAGGCAATTACAAGAGGCGACAGTGTATCTCTTTTTCTAATAACGTCAACGAGTCGATAAGTTGTATAACAATTTTCTGAATCAATTACGAGAAACGAAATTGACAATAGTATGTCTTCTTCTGACATCTTCAACAAACCAAAAAAAAGAATAATTTTAAAGAATCAAAATCAACTTCAAAAAGTAATATAACTAATTAGTTTTTGTTATAACTTAATAAAATCCACAGTCCAGTTGCAACAATGCAGGCTGTTACGAAAACAAACGTTAACAAAAGTGTTAAAAAAAACTCATGAAACATAAAATCTGATTAAATAAACATCGGGGTTTGAAAATAAAACGCTCGACGCGGCACTAGCTTTCGGTTGTTGCCGGAGGACGAATAACTGGAAAATATTTGCGGCATATAAATAGCTGACAGTAAGTAGATATCTGGTCAGCAATGCGTCAACAGAACCCGATAAATATTTATACCATGGTTTATGGGTTGCGGTAAAATTATCTTTCGAAAACCGAGAATATTTTTCAGCGGTCGATAGGTAAGGTCGAGACCTGTCGTTCAGAGTCTGGCCAATAGTCCCGGGTCGATCTTGCGGGGTCAAGACCCTGCTGTTTCTTCGTATACTCGTCGAACTCGGTGGTCGTTGTGCGTCCCCAATCCCGTCAGGCTGATACTGCTGCGAAACCTGCGTTTGTTGTTGCGGCGGTGGTTGTTGTTGCCCGTAAAGTTGCTGGGAACCGTATTGATTCATCTGACCAGGCCCGTACTGATTGGGTAGTGTCATCTGAAATAAATCCGACAGAGTTAGTCGCCCGTACTAGGGTCGCCAAAGCTGTAGCACAGCATCGCAAAAACAATTAATTCTCGTTTTTTCCAGGATAATTAATTTCTTCATTTCAAATTGACACATTCGTAAAACATCGAAAGATCCAATTTGCAAGCTCCTTTTTCGATCGTAGAAGTTTGAGGTTTGAACAACTTTTACACTTCATGCTACGAATTATTTTTCTATTTCGTACCCTATCGTTTTAATACTAAACGAACCTTGAATTTTATTTTAGAATTATTAACCCTTAACACTCCAATGGCTCCTCTGAGGAGACACTAAAAATTGCCATACTATTATTTAACACTTTGACTGCCATGTCACCCATATATGGGTGACAGAATTATTTGTCCATGTTTAAAAATAAATTTGTACGCTAATATATTCGTTGCACGTAATTTAGTTCATATCTGGAGACTAGAAGAGGGTTTAAGGATAACTATGTTATCAGACATTTTATGTTTTTATTAAAGTTAAATATTTTATTAAGTTAAAGTGTTAAAACAACTATTACCTGACCATAATTGCATTTAATGAACCGTTAAAAATTGAACTGTTGTGCGTACAAATAACAGTAATAAATTTAATATGGAAGAAAATGTACAATGCAATTATTCTACGTAGAAGAAATGACTCGATTTTGGAATTAAAATTGCTCGGAGTGCAAAGGGTTAAGATTGTATCGACGTTGGGGAATGGCTAAATTGCTAAATTGCAAACTTCTCACTTTTAGAAGGCAATCTAAGTAAATTTTAAATATAAATTTAAATATACTTTGAAAGATAGAAGTTGTTCAGAATTAACATAGTAAGGTGTATTCGTACTATATTCTCAGGATTAGAATATAAATGTGTCAAATTGACCCGAAAAATGGATGGGGATTGATTAATCACGCATTGTTAGGATGTTAATGATTTTTGGGGGCCATGGGGATGTCAATGAGGAAGATCTAGCTAGGACAGCTGTGACCAGTAGAATGATGAACAAAGTACGTCATCCAAACTGTATTATTAGAATACATTATTAGAATACTCGTGGGCGTTCTAATCACCTAGACTGCGAACTTCATGTATTTACGACAAAAATAAGGGAATGCAACTTAAAGTAGTAAATTTATTTAAAAAATGAAGAGTTCACCGATGCTTTAATTTCAGCTTATTGAAATAATTAGGGAATGAATTTTCTATTTAATTCTTGCATATCGAAATCGTTGCAAATGATAGACACCTTGCACAATGATCTATGCAAGTATGATAAAATTACTAGATTGGGTTCATAACAAGAAAATCATTTTATGAATCTAAAAATTCTACCGCATTAGTTTCAGTCCATTGAAATCGTTACATAATAAACTAAGTGTTAACGTAACTCACGTTACTTGCACATAGTTCGGATAATTTTTATGTTGCATAAAGATTCGCAGTCTACTGTAACCATTAGACAACGGTTCTCATACGTCTATGATAAGAAAGACTTGGTTTAATTTAAAACAGTAAAAGCATTAGAAGGATTTAAAAATACTGCCACATTATTTCTAATCTATTTAACATACCACGAAAGAATATTTTCTATTTCGCTCTAATTTATTGTAAATCCTCTAGAAATTTATCATTTTGCGTGAAAATCCGCTGTAATCACTAATCAGCAGATCTTCATTCAAAATAAAAACTTCCTACCCGGATTGCAACAATCTGGAATGAAATAAAAATTCATATTCTCGCTTAACCATGTCCGCTTCAACAACATTACGACACCAGTAAAAATTGCCAAAATTCATTTTGGCAGTACCGCGTTAATGTTCAATGCTGTTAATTTATTGATAACCGTTCTTAAACGATGTAATAGTGCGGGTCACCGGTGACCCCCGTGGCATTCGACGTGTTAAAAAACTGGGGCACTTTTAATACCACCGCAGCTCACACAAATAAATCGCAAAAACCTGAAATGTTGCACGAGTAAACAATTTCAATATCGTGTAAATAAGATAAAAAATGGCATCGAATGACAACAGATCTAGCTAAAAAAAAAAAGTATAATTTTGGAATGAAGATTGCATCGAACGCAAAGAATTGGTATGTCGAACAGGTTGAAACAAATATAACAGTGTTTGAAAACTCTTCGTCACTCGTATTAGGAAAAAGAAAATCCCCGGTCAACTCAAACAGAGCGGTGGGTCAGGCAAGCAGTCCAACAGAGAGTAGATCACCTGCTGATTGGGATAAGCCTGCATATTCTGGTAGCCTTGGGGGCTAGCCTGCTGCTGTTGATAAGAGTACGGGTCCGCCTGTGGCGGGCTGATAGGTTGGTACGGCGACTGACCGTACGGACTACCCTGAACAGGGAACTGAGATTGCGGGGCGAACGGGGCGCCGGGGTACTGTCCCGGCTGTTGATACTGATTTGGTAAACTGTTAGGGTACTGGCCGGGCGGTATAGGATTCTGGAGCATCTGTTGCGGGAACTGCGTTTGGTAAAGGTTCTGTCCGCTCAGGGTAGTCTGATTTAGCTGGCTCAGCGGCAACTGGTTCACGAGCTGCGCGGGAGTCACCTGGGTGGGTATTTGATTCTGTGTCAGCTGGTTCTGCGGCAACGGAGCCTGGTTCTGAGGCAGCTGGTTGGCCAGCAGAGGATTCTGCGGCAGTTGGTTCTGCTTCATGCTGGCCCTTCTGATGGACTGCATCATGTTGCTCACGGTGGACGTGCTGGTCGTCGACGTGGGTTCCATCGAGGTTATCGGGCTCTTAATAGGACCCGGAGGACCAGCCTGGTCCACGCTACCGGCCTTTTGAAGGATGCTCTTCGCCGGAACGCTGTCCTGCGCGGGTGGCACGTATTTAGGGATCTCCCTGTTCCGTAACCTCTCCAGTCCAGGCTGCCGGAAATCCGGCGCGAATTGTTTCGCCGTTTGCTGAGCCAGTTCGGAATCCTCTCTCGCGTGTTCCGCTCCGATGTCCGCTAATTCCGCTCGGCCACGAGCTGCCGCCGCTCTGGAGATCGCGATATCGGCTTTCTGAAGAGCGATCTTGCTGGCTCTCTGAGCAGCGTTCACCGCGGCCTCTATCCTCTCGCGGAATTTCGCCGATCTGATCAGGAACAGGTGCTTCTTCTTCTGGCTTGTAATCAGCACGTTGTTCTTGTACTTGCCCTCCTCTTTTGTGCCGTCGCGGAACCTTGTCACGCCGTAGCCGTACTTACGGTTGTTGAACCATTCACCTTCGTACCGGAGACCGTCGCTCCGCTCTGATATGCCGAACCCGGTTCTTTTGTCGTTTTTCCATTCGCCTAGGTAGGTTTCCGTTACCGAGGCGTCCATCTGTTCGTCCTGCAAGCACAATTTTGCGGTCAGAAGTTGCTCGTTCTCTTCGAGAACTTCTTTCGAGGTTAGGAAGATGACTTTCCAACGTGTTCAGGCTAAATTTTTCTACGACTGTGTTGAATAAATCATCGCGGTTTTTGTTGGATTTTACATAAAATTTCTGTGGGTTTCTGTGAATCAATTTATAAAAATGTGGCTTATTCGTTCACGTTATTCTATTCTAGCGGGTCTCAAAGTCGATTAAATTTCCCGTATATCGATTTAGAAATACGAAGATCAAAGCCCTTTATCGTAGCACGTATTTCATAAAGTTTCAACAAAATCACACGTTAGATTACATCGGTTTGATCAAGTTTGAACACGCGTGAGTGTATTCACAGATACAAGAATCGATCCTACATAATTTATTACGAGCTCCATCGGATTTTGAACGAAGTCAAATACCGTCAAACACGCTTAAAATTTTTGATCCCGGTGAATCGTAGAAAATTGGCTTCGCCGTAACAGCATCAGTAGCAATAATGAGCTCGCACTCTTTCAGGATTATACTTTTTTCTTGCAACTCTTAGTTCTAATCCGACTTAAGGTAATCCTCTCGCTCTGTTCTTCTTCGATGTTCCTTTCTGTTTGAGGATCCTCAATGTATTTACACGGAAGAGCAGCAGGGACTTAGAAATTGTACTATGGTAACGCGCGCCTCCACAGTGGCTACGAGCTTAGAGATTGCACTATAGTAACGTGTACCTCGATGACAAAGGACGCGTTGCTGTCCGTGTGAACGGATGCCGATGCTTGACTCTGCGAGCTTTCCGTCGACATCCATGACGCCGAGCTTGCGTTGCTTCTAATACTGCCACCGGTGCCGCGTTTCTCCAAGTCACCCGTGCTCCTCTGTTTTCGAATTTTCAGCCCCTGAAATTACAATTATACCGTGAAGAACATGGTCTCATTAATTATACGAAAATCAGGGCCCGGAAGCGGGGCCAATACCTGAGAAGACTGAACATTGCTTCATTTAAGCTTTTGGTATTTATTTTACTTCATTCTAGTTGTCTAAGTATGGACTTAGGCTACCACTGAACTTAAGACTTTACTGACAGGAAGCCTATTAACACTAGAACTACCGAACAATAAATCCAACGCTATACATTGCTTCGTAATAATAACGAGACTGCATCTATTAAAATTTCATACAATATTTATCCCAAGGTATAAGTCATTAAAGAAGTACATCCGAAAATTTCTGATGAATACGTTTTTATAATTTCAATAATTGTGAAAGAAAAAACTAGGGACCAGTTAAAATGACTGGTTTGGTAGTTTTAGTGTTAACACTTTACCGACCGGAAGCCTATTAACACTTTAACTGCCATGTCACCCGTATATGGGTAACGGAATTGTTTGTGCGGCTTGTAAATGAATTTTCATGTTAATATATTTGTTGTACTTAACTTTATAGTGATACAGAAAATGCAAGAAGGTCGGAGGACTACTCGATGTCATACATTTTATTTTTTCAATTTCTATTTCATTTAATAACTCGCGTCGATTTTATTGGATTTTTAGAGCTGCCAGTTTGGCAGTCAAAGCGTTAATAGGACTTTTAATAATTGCATTTAACAGAATGAAGCTTAGAAAACTACTTTTACATTGTAGTCTGTGACGAAATTATTAGATAATGTTACTGAAGATGCCTCGAGGATTCTCAATAAAAATTCTCGTCAGCGTTGAAACATCGGTTGCAAAGATTTCAGTCATGGACAATATTGAAATATTCTGAAATACTCGCCGGTCGGTAAAGTGTTAATAGAATTTTCAATAATTACGCTGTAAGAAAAGGAAGCTTAAAACGTTGCTTTTACATTGTAACTTGTAACGGAATTGTTAAGCAACGTTACTGAGACTGACATGTTGATTTGCAATAAAAATTACCGTTACCGTTGACAGATCCATTAAAAAGTTTTCATTCATGGATCATGACCTTAAAAAATTCTCAAATAATTGTCGGTCGATAACTTATTAATAAAATAACGTTTTGCGCGTGCAGAAAATTTTGGGTGGAAGGGAGGGGGCGATTCGAAAGTTTTACCTGGAGGAATGTAAATGTGGACTATTGTTTTGAATGTTTTGTATTTTCTGGGAGAAGCGAAGGAAAATAAAAGAGATTTCCGGATGAAAATTACACTTTACCGAGAGGATCCCCTTCTTCAAAGACTTCTCCGTCAGGCTCTTCCTCCTGGCTGGAGGATCGTCGCTTCTTGCTTTCAGTACAAAACCACCCCTGCTATCGTCAACCCGACGGTCTCTCTTGTCCGTTGGTTCCGGCGTCGGTGCGACAGGTCCTCCGCCGTCGGCACTCCTCAAGGACGTCAATGACGCCCTGACTTGTTTCGATGGCTTGTAATGACTCGCCAATCCGAACGCCGCGCTTACTCTTACGCCGTAACCGTGTCTCATACCACGGAGCCACTGGCCTTGATAGGTACCTGCAACAAAGAGGATATTTCTTTAATTGTTCCGTGTCCTCTATTCATTATTTCATCTTAATTATTTTTTCACACAGTCTAGAAGCGATGAACGGGCGATTTTTCGCCTGAGGAGCGTATCAGGGTTAACACGTTGAATGCGGAGTCATTTTGCTGAGCTTTCGCGTCACATTTTATTTACCTTTACACGGAAATAAGGCAACTGTGGCATAAGCAAAAGACTCGCTTAACCCATTTGTGCTTTTCTGTTTCAATCGAATCTATTGAAATAGTGCGAATATTTCTTAATATTATGTGAATTATCTATAACATATTAATTTGTAAATTTGATACCGTCAGTCCCCAGGGACTGATATATCATTCAATGTATTAAACTACCCCTGTATCAATCGCGTGGGCGTTGTACAGTCATTAAATTGATTTTTCAAATTATTTTTCGCTTCTTTAAGCGTTTACAGATTAAACTGTGCAACTTTCTGTGAAATGAAAATGATTTTCAACCGATACAAGGTCTCAAAAGTAACGTAAAGGTATTCTTCAATTTTTCTGATGTCACATCGCATATTAATGAAGTTTATTAAATTCCTAAGAATTGCAGTATAAAAAGTGTTTTTCCATTTAAAATGCGGTGGCAACGGTGCACGTGAATCGGCGTGATCACAGTAGTTAGCCGTAGCCGTGCGAAATAAAATGGAACAGCACGCGATTACATAGATTATTTCACCGTATTATTACATCCAATTAAACGATACTACTAATTGCGAGTCTAAATTAATGAACAGGCATTAATTCAATGAAATTCGCTATTACAGCGTCCGAACAGCTGGAAAAGTTGCTGTCGATGCCGAGTCAAGGTAAACTTCAAAGGGTTGGCACCGGTTTGATTCCCGTCGTTCAAAGGTAATGCGAAATTTTCTGCAGTCAGGGGAAGAAATTCAATTAAAAGTTTCTTCCTCCGAAGAAAGAATGAAGTGCAAAGAACGACGGATTTGACTCGCCCTACAAAATTGATAACGACCATCCCCTAAAGGAACGTCGCGTACCCGTCGCGTTTACACGACCTTAATACATTTATGCAGCAGGGAATTTATATTCCCCAGTTTGTTCCTGGAACAAATTCGGGACGGGGTGGCAATACCTAATTGGCCGCTGCGTGATACAAATACGGAACACAGTGGCTGCAAAAAGCATCCGCACGTCTTTCGATTTTCGAAAAATTATTCAAACTGTAGGAATAGCTTTCGTATATTAGTATGCATGCAGTGATATATTTAAGTGTTGTATATGTTTTTATTGATTACGTTCAACTATTGTATATATGTTTTTATCGATTTACATACTAGTCTGTTTTGTTCGCGTTACTACGTTTTGATTTTATTAAATCAACGTCGGAGACAGTTTTTGCTGTTGGGATACAGAAAATCGCGAAACTGACCAAAACGGGGTTGACAAAATGCAGCTTCCTTGGGTTCCCTGAAATGTTAGCCTCAATATTGAGGAGTATATTTAAACAGCAAGGTTTGCGGAAGATTTTAGCGTTTGAACCATGTTGATAGCGCTGATAGTCTGGCCAGGGCACGTCCACAAAGATTGGCTAATTTTGGAGGGACGACCCGCCCCTGTCGAAAAAGTGGAAAAATTTGGAAAAAATTGTTAGGTCCCCGATTCTTTTGTAAATATTCCTACAAGCTACTAGACGCGTAGATAGAGTGCATGCCAATTTTCTGGTCGATCGGAATGTAATTACGAAAAATGTGCAGATCGGATAAATCCGCCAACTCCCAAACTGTCCCTTACTGAGGGGGGTTAGATATTGGTCGAAAAACTTGGTTTCCCAGAATCTTTACTAAGTCTGGCTACATCGAACTGGACGGCTAGGAAGTATGCATACCAAATTTCAAGTCGATCGGTATCGAATTGCGGCCGTGGCGCGACATTGAAATTTTCGGCATTCAGAAAATCGCGAAAATGGCCAAAACGGTCTTCTGCCTAGATGAGTTTGTACGATTTGGAGAACTGAAATGTGCAGGTGGGAAAACCGAAAATATCCTTGATCTCTTCTGAAAGTGTTCAGAAAATTTTGTTTCATGGATTTGAAAGTCGAAGTGTTTCCTCTATAACGATCCTACAATAATTGATGTACCATTTTTTAATTGTTTTATAAAAACAAAGTATGAACAAGTTTCATTGTAGAAAATCCTCGTAGTAATCATAAAATTGAAGATACACTTTTCATTCGAAGTGTAATGAAATATTTTCAAGTTTCATCAACTTGTTATAATGAGGCAGCTTTAATCTTCATATCTATGGTGAATCGAATCATCAAAAAAATTATTCTGTTTTTTTACAGGCATTTTAATTCGCAGTATTTTTGAGATCCAATGAACCTTCGATCCCCCACCTGCTGCACAGAGTATTTTACCAATGTAGAGACCTCTGCAGAACTTTTCAAAAATTGCTAATATAGCTTGTCAATGCCACTATAGTTCACCGACCTCCAAAAATGGGGTTCGAAGTGCACTGCAATGAAGATGCATTGTTTTTGCTGAAAACGTGACCGTGTTTCGAAATCGCGCGGCCTGAGTCACAGCAAAGCGAAACGAACGTGTCGCGCGGCAAACAGACAGATACTCAGGGATGGGATTACTCGGTTGGACGCGTGGGTGCCCTCTCCTCTTCGAGGAACATGCAAATTCCATGCCGATGAGATACCGCAGACCGTCTGCAGACCGCCGATACAACCGGATGGACGGCGGTCGTAAAAACCAGTCATTAATGCCGGCCTTTCGCGGAATAACCCCGCTCTTTGGTTTTCATTCGGGCGCGAAACGCGTGCCTTTTGAATGGAGCAGCTGTGGATTCTTCGGAGAATACGGTATTTATCTTTTTAATCGTCTTTCAATTATTGCGGAGCAATTTTTCAGTTTCCTTTTCAGACGGTGTGGCTTGAAACGCCTGTCGCGTCGCTTTTAGATGGTAATTAGTCAACCAGAGCATAGTCTATCGACACATAATTAAACCTGGATAAAATAGTATTCCAAATAGTAAATAATCCATTTCATTTGAAAATTATATGTACATTTATTTTTTAGAAAACGTTTTTAACCCTTTGTCTTATGATTTCTTTTACTGTTGCAATGATCAGAATTTCTTTGTAGTTCATAATTTGCTGCAAGAGAAAAACAATTTATAATTGCCTACACGTTCTCCGATGCACATTAACGATTTCGATTCAAGGGAAATTAATGACATACATATTTATCAGACCCTGTTCAGAATTTGCACCGCGAGTGTGGCACGTTGTTGCATGGCAAGGGGTTAAAATAGCATTTAATTTTACGAATGTTTTTAGAAGAAGTTCACTTCATTTTTCCCCCACGTTGTGTACAGTTTATTTTTAGCTCTTTGGAAAATTACATTGTTGTACGAAGCGGTATAGTTGGATAAAAATTACCTCGAGTAATTCATGGTGTTATTCTTAGAATTTTTTTAAAGCGGATTTTTTATTTATATCGCAGTATTAAGCTGTCGACGATGATGCATTCTTAGCGACTCATAAAAATGATGTTACCATATATAATAATAATAATAATAATAATAATACAATATGATCGTCCAATAATTGAATAAATGTCCAACGTTCGAATATTATGTTACGCAAAGGTTGCGGTGCAATAAGCACCGGAAAGACAAGCAGAAAATTGAATTCACGTTTTAATGATAATCCTTTGCGGATGCATTCGGGTTTTCCCTGTTTCGCGAAACGCGAACACCCCTCCTCCCTCCCCAGTATTATTTAAGTGGTCGTTGAAGGGGAATCCAACGCCGAAACCTGTTTATTGTAATTCTCTTTTGGCGATTTATCGTTACACAAGCATCTCTCGGAAAAAGTATTTCGTTGCCGGGCTCTGAAGCAAAGCGTGTTTTCAGCACTCTGGAATGATCAACAAAGTGGCGGCAACTCTTGAAAGCGTTTCCACTCTTCACTCCTACCCCGTTGTAATCCACCATTATTCGGCCAACAATAATCATCAAAGCTTCACGTCCCGTATTCGCTGTACATTAAAAAAGTGGCGCGAATTCAGCGGGAACGATGCATCCTGCTTCTCTCCCTCTGTGCTCGCAAAAATTGCATTCGTATCCATCGACCTGCTTCGACGTTTTGTTTGCGTACGCGTGTGTATATATAAATCTCGCGAAACTTTGCCTCCTTTCTATTGTAAAAAATCAATTTCTCCGCGTTACCGTCATTTCATCCCTTCGATCGAGTTTATTCTGGTATTTTCAAATACGAAGATTAATATTAGAAATCTGATATCGCTGAACGGGATTAATCCCATTAATGGTTTTCTGTTGCTTAAAACGTTGCCGGCGACGCGTTTTCAATAATTCAAAAATATTGCAGAAATTAGGCCACTCGGATTCATTATAAAGCAAGAACTTCTATTTTATTCGATTGGAGTTCTCATTTCGCTGATACAATTCAGCAAGCTCGATATACCGTAACGGTGTTCAATATTTATTGCAGATCTTAATATTTATTGATCTCCTTCTAGGTTACCAAGTTTAGCAATAAGTATTATAATTCAACGGAATATTATCTCACGAAATGGTCAATGGCTCGAAATATCTGTTTGTTGTTCCTGAACCTCGCAAAACCTTATAACCGGGTCTCTCGAGACTCGCGTCACATTCACAAGCACTTGAACACGTTGAATGCCGTGCGAATTTTGTGTACTTCAGACAGGTTTCATTTACTTCATTCATAAAAGTGATCAGTCTTATTAAAGAGAATTGTTAGTTATTATATGACGAAGCTCTCACCTCGTACTACAATCTGGTTAATTTCCAGAATAATAAATCGATGTTCGATGCAATGAATTTAATAGTAATCATTCTTAAACGACGCCATGGTGCTGGTCACCGGTGACCACCGTGGCATTCAAAGTGTTAACAAGAAAACAGATAAGTTGCCCTTGAAACTGTTTTAAATCCAAAAACCAAGAAGCTTCTTCTAAAATATTTTCATTCTAAGTGATTTATTTCCTCTTATGTATATCAAGTATTTCACCAACATTAAATGTTTATGAGAAAATTGTTGCAAACGATAATGTTGTAATTTTTAGTGGCGCTTCAGAGTCGCCGTTCGAGTGCTAAGGGTTAACTGATGAAATTATTTCTCTGCCAGCAGAATGTAAAACTTTCGGGTGAACGTATTCGAACGGGCCCTTTGTCCCGGGTCTCTCGAGACCCAGATCGCGTTCAACGGCCGCTGAAGTAGTTGAAGAAGCAGATTAGCGACTCAGGAGCGTAATTTCGTGGAGCAGGGTTCGGATCGTGCCGAATCGTGTCGAGAAGCACGGCGTGACCCACTTGCTTAAACGCTGGCGAAATAATATTCCGGTTGGAAGGAAGGAGTCGGCCGTTTCCATATCTACAGTCGGTCGCAATAATACCCGTCCGCAGACTCCATTTTCTCTCTAGCCCTCACTCCAGCCCGTACTTTTCTGAAACGAGGCTGCCGGGGGATCGATCAGCTGGAGGCGAGCTTCGCGTAACGAACTTAGCAAATAGATCCTCCGCGATAAATTGCGTTGTTAATTTTTTAATCCGCCATTGTCGACGGCGCGGTTCAAGCGAGAACATTTCCCCCGACGTCGTGCAAATCCTTCGGAAGATTCAAGGTTCCCAGACCGCAAGTGGAAGCACCAAGTAATTCTTGTGAAAATATTTGACACCTTTTATCCCCCGTTCGCCATCGACCAGGATGGAAACAACCCTTAAGTTTAATCCGCGCGGGCTTTCGGATCTAGATCGACAGGACCCGAGGTTCTAACATTTTCTTAAAGCCCTTTAGCAAGATGGCTTAGAGAAACTTTTTAGTTCGTGTTTTCACGGTTTGATGCACTGATTATGATGTTCCGTTTGCATATCGTGTACCCGGGTCGTAAGTTATTTGTAATCTTAATTATTTGACTCGTGGGCAAGCAACGTTAGCTTTCAAGCACGTTACGATTAGTTATGCTCTAATTATTATTATCGATTGTTAGATTAGAATTAAGAAGAATATTGAATCAAGACGCAGGTTTCAGGAATCATTTTTTATTCGTATTTTTAAGATTTGGTGCAACGATTTTTCTGTTTCTTATTTTGGAAAATTATTATTTGGAAAAGAGTATGAGATTTGCCACACGTGTGCGAACGACTCTCCAAAGTATTTATAATATATTCAGTGCATCAAATTTACTTTGTATTCAACAAGAACTATAAAATGGTAACCAACCGCAATTGACAGCAACAATATAACAATTATATGCAACTTCGTTGCAATCCATACGACATAAGGACTTCAAGAAGAACAAAAAAGTCTCCCACAACAATTTCCATCTCTCTCCAATTTGTTAAACAAATTTCACCACTTTCCCTCGTTTTATTAAAAAATTGACGTGTCAACGATTGCTCCCACGCGTTTGTAAGCATCCCCACCCCATCGCTCGAACCAAAGTCATCGACAACATCGTTCCCAAAGTTTCCAGTCGAATAAGAACAAGTTCAAATCTTCAGAAATTCCTCGATGGCCGAAAATCTGTGGAGAACGCGTCGCGTGAAGATTAAAGTTGCACGTTACGACGAAAACCGCTCCGACGATTCAGGTCAGCTCCCTCTCTCGCAGACACCCCGGGGCAAAAAGTCCCGTCGACGACGACGTCGCGGTGTCTGCAGGTTCTTAACGACATCGGGGCAGACGTCGCGACAGCCGGACGAATCGACACTTGCGGAAAAAAGCGGCGATAAACGCTTGGCTATCGATCGGGAACTTACGGTTACAACTCGACACTTCGACAAATTTTGGCAAACCTTTCGAAAAAA
>CM052089.1:14417558-14437321 GCA_028453745.1 Agapostemon virescens
TCAATACGATCATCGATTTTACAGAGGTCAATTTGGAATTTTGTACTCATTTTCAGTTTTCTTCTATGTTACAATTTTCGAAGTTATTAAAACAGATTTTTAAGAAAATATTGAACAAATTGGTACGAAAATCGATTTTGCAAGGATGGATTGGGGACGTTAGACTTATTTTCAGATTACTTTCCTGTTACAATTTTCGAAGTTATAAAAATAGTTTCTTGAGAAAATGTTGAAAGAATCGATACGATAATCGATTTTACAATGGTCAATTGAGAATGCTGCAATTATTTTCAGCTTTCGTCTCTGTTACAATTTTCGAAGTTATAAAAATATTTTCTTGAGAAAATGTTGAAAGGATCAGTACGGAAATCTAGTTTACAAGGATCGATTGAGGATGTTGCACTTATTTTTAGATTATTTTCTGGTTACAATTTCCGAAGTTATAAAAATAGTTTCTTGAGAATATATTGAAAGAATCGATACGATAATCGATTTTACAAGGATCGATTGGGAATGCTGCATTTATTTTCAGATTATTTTCCTATTACAATTTACAAAGTTACAAAAATATTTTCTTGTGAAAATGTTGAAAGGATCAGTACGGAAATCTAGTTTACAAGGATCGATTGGGGATGTTGCACTTATTTTTAGATTATTTTCTGGTTACAATTTCCGAAGTTATAAAAATAGTTTCTTGAGAATATATTGAAAGAATCGATACGATAATCGATTTTACAAGGATCGATTGGGAATGCTGCATTTATTTTCAGATTATTTTCCTGTTACAATTTACAAAGTTACAAAAATATTTTCTTGAGAAAATGTTGAAAGGATCAGTACGGAAATTTAGTTTGGAAAGATCGATTTTGGATGTTGGTCTTATTTTCAGATTTTTGTCTTTTCAATTCGCGAAGTTATAGAAATGTTTTCTAAAGACGTTTTTTTACTGTACTTCTTTATTCAAGTACATGTTACCGTGAAAATTCAATAGAGAGTAAAGTCGCGTTAAATTCCACCGTCTCGGATCCGAAACGTACTTATCGCGAGTCGAAGTTCGCCGCACCTCGAGGGCAATAGTGCAGATAATACTGTGGCAGTTATCCTGTAGTTATTCAAGCAGTTAACACGACTATACTGTGCACGTTTCATACTGTACGTATCAGTCTCGTTTAGGGTTCGGTAATTCTAGTGTAGAAGCATCATTGTTTCAAAGAGATGGCATGATTTGCATATGTATTACTGCATATTTATGTATTTCTTTCTATTTATAAATTTAATGTCAGGATCCCGGTATAAATAGCGACAGTCTTAGGAAACTAGTGACAATGTAATTCCTTATAAAACAGATCAATAAAACAGCACCATTTCCTTCACTCGTTTACAGACATATTACTGCAACTAAACTATGGAACGTCTTTATCAATAAATTGTTCTTCTTTTTGCAGTTCTAATCAGCAAGACCAAATATTAACGTTTGCACTAACAGTTTCTTGTTTAACTAATTCTATTAGGTATGAGTGTAAGGTTTATTTTACATAATTTATATTATTTCTATCTTAGCTATGTTGAAACAATTATAAACCAATTTTAAAATTATTAAAATTATTTACCAATGGGAATATGATTGAATCATGCTTTTTCAGCTAGTTCTGACGTAGAAGAAAGGAAAGGACGCTGAAGAATCTACACAAAATATTGATCTTGCACACAGAGAGAATCGAATCGAAGTCAAGCCTCCCTAAATCGACCGTTGCTACTATCGATCTCTTCCGTCGACCCAGATTAATTATTATTGAGTGTCTAATTTCACGGTGCTTCGTCTGCCGGCTGTCTGTTTCTTTTGACGCAAACACGATTGAAAAGAGAAAGAGAGAGAGGGTAGGAGAACGTTCCTCTCGCGGAAACTTTTACTGGTTATTGAATTTCCGTCGATTCGGCTTTTCTTCCTCCTCCCCCGCACATTCACAGCTCCTACACCCTCGAACGCTTGCTCCACTTTGCGCGCCTCAAGTAGTATCGAATTCCTCGTTTTTGTCGTGCCTTGACTTTATTTCAATTCCAGTTATCCCCGCGACCAAGCTCCCCACTCCTTCTTTCAACCCTCTAAACCCCTTATTGTCAGCAAATTTATGCGAAGATCCTGATGGCACCTCTTCCTCAGGAGAAATTGTGTCTTTTGGATTTTTAGAAGATCCGGATGCTATTTTATCGGGCAATTTATTTCCACCCGTTGCTGCTGGTCTGTTGTGCGAGCAACGGTCACAGTCTTTATGCAAATTCGCATTTGCATGAACTACTTGCTGGGAGCAATGAGATTATCTACGTGGGTCCTTTGCAGTGAAGATTATACGAATTTGGTACTGAGTTTTTCATGAAATATGGTTTCGGTCGCGTTTTCTACAATTTTATACGGAGTATATTTGTGGAAACCGTACACCCATATAAAGATTGCATATCTTCACGTTACTTTTGTCGTAAGGAATATTCTATTTGACATATCCAAATGTCTGATTGTTGCAAAGCTATCTTAAGTCTTAAAGAAAAACAATTTATATCATCAAAGATTAAAGATATTGCTGTAGTATGCTCTTCAGAAATTATATTCCACGAAGATTTTCACAAATAAATTTATCCTTCTCCCTTAATTTTCCTGGCACGAAGAAGTCCATGAAAATTAGATTTTTTAAAAACAAGTCACGCTTTAGCATTCCTCTCGAGTGCAGGTAAACATTTAAACAAAAGGACGTACGCCATCGCCGTTAGATCAAGATAATAAAAACTCTCTTGCTCGGAAGAAAAGTTTTTCTTGCACCGCAGAAAAAGCCACAAGCACTATTAGGATTATCAGTACATCCTCCTACATCACCTGACAATCTCACCGTTTTTCTCACCTACACCTTTCCAATCAGGTCTCTATCTAATCACCGATCGTTTACAAAGCGTCCCGTAACGACCTGCATCGGTTCTTCCATCAATCAAGCTCATTTGTCAATCATAACCGCTCAATTAGGATCTAATCGCCAACAAATAGGTTTGTCCTCCCCACACATCGAACGCAGGTTAATTGTTCGGAAAAACTATGAACGTGATCGTTTCTCTGTTTATCAAGCGACTTCTAACTCCGCAGGGCCTATTTACTCTAGCTGGTGGAGAAAGAGAGAGGGAGAGAAAGAAAGAGAGAGAGAGAGGAGGGGATCCAACCTGTTCCTCGTGGGCTGCGAGGGTGAGGTCTTCAACGTGAACACCCTTTCTGGATTATGTCCGTCGCGCGTGCTCGCCGAGGCGCAAAGTTCCGCTCGACGCAGACCTGACAAGCTGTTCAGAATTAGCACACCGCGAGGAACTCGTGCAAAAATAATCATCGATGAATTTCGTCGCTGAAAAATTGATCGCACACGCCTGCCTTTTTTCTTTTCGCCCCTGACCATGTTTTCTCGCTGCTGGTAACTCCGATGTTCATGGATTTTCGGTTGCTGAGAGACGCTTCTCATTTTTGGAAGAGTTACGAGAAAGTTCTCTGATAATGTTTTGGTTAACATTGTTTGCTGGCCGATGAGTAGGAAGATTACTTTTTTCGTTTCGCATTTTGTTTTTACATTTACATTTAATATATCTATTTTTATGGAACAGTTTCTTTTGAAAATTTACGACTTTAAGATTTTGCTTTTGCTCGTTATGTCCACCTTGAATATTTTCTAGTTCACTTAAGTTCTACTTGAAAAAATAATGACAATCGTGAAATCGTACCTGAACTCATTTTGGCCAATCGAAGCACTGTTTTCATTTTTAATTGTGTGACAGAAATTATTTCTTTATCTTTTTTGCAATATTCTACTTTGAAGAATGGCGATATTAAAATGCCTTCATAGTGTCTACGTAGATAGAATTGTTATACATTTATTAAATAAATTGTTATAAATAGAGTTAATTTTCAGGTCACACAGCTACTTTTATATGTGTTTTAATCTAGCAGAAAATTAGGTGTTTGTTTCATACAAGCAGGAAAGTTTGAGCATTTTGTAATGTACACGCAGAAAATTGCTACTAATGTACATTTTCTTGCTTTCTCGGCATCATTTTAAATGTATAGGTACTCCGAGCTCCACGGTGGGGTTGAAGTGTACCCGGCGATATCCCCGAAGGGGGTCGCTTAAAAATTTCATAATAGAACTGTAACGTCGCTTGAATTTTGCAACATTTGAAATATTCATTCGTAACAGCCCCCGCTGAAACACGAAATTCAGCATTCACCGCTAGCTAAGCATCGCATCAAGAGGCGAACATGATTTCAAATGAATAAACGATCTTCCATATTTGCGTTCTAAATGATTCGTTACCAGTTGAAAATTTTAATTGATCATCTCGAGCATATTTAGATTGACTTGATCAGCAGATTATTATTAAAATAATTCCGTGTTTAAAACAAAACGTGAATGAACCGCGTGAATGATAAACCATCGCGCGACATGACAATATTAATCTGTTATTCGTGCTCTAACAGAACTAATGACATAGTTAAAAAATCTATAAAAACGACGTTTGGATATAAACGTAAGCTATGACCTTGTACACTATTATTTAATTAGAATCAATATGTAGAACTTTCAGCAACGATGAAGGTGATTATATAATGAATAATGCTCGTTCTTGAGAACATGTTAACTAATTAATCCTCTGGCGGGTTGGCGTGAATGAAATTCGTCTGCGTCACGACTGTTTAGTCTGTCTTCGATATGTATACCTTTCGCCGACGTTTATTATTACTTTATTATTACATACACCATTTTCTGCAACTCTGTTACATCGTGTGCACAGCACGTGTTCGATTTGCGTTTAAAATTAGTATGACGGTCCCATCAGCTTGAAACAATTTCATTTCATCCTAATTCAATCAATCTCTACCAAATGAAGTAAATGTATTATTCATATTCGTCACTTTATTCTTTAGCAAATTACTCTGGCACCGAGCAACTCATAATAATTTATTAGAGGAGCATCATATACTGATTCAATCAATCCACTTCGATCTTATTCTGATTCATCAACTCCTTGCCGAATAAGAATGGCAAAATCATGAAACTCATTGTTCCCACACGTCAGCTTAGTCTTCAGAAATATATTCTAACTCTACGATACGCAATAACTTCATTCGGATTCAATCAATCTACAACAATTTCATTCAAATTCAACCAATTTATAATTTCATCTCAAATTAATCAATCCACAACAATTTCATTCAAATTCAACCATTCACAACAATTTCATTCAAATTCAACCATTCACAACAATTTCACTAAAATTCAATCAATTCACTACAATTTCATCCCAAATCAATCAATCCACAACAATTTCATTCAAATTCAACCAATTCACAACAGTTTCATCACAAATCAATCAACCCACAACAATTTCACTCAAATTCAACCAATTCCTGCCGAACGAGGAAATAAACCAACTATCACCACTCGTCAGTTAATTCTTCAGAAATTGATTCTAATCCAACGAACCGGCAACAATTTTATTCCAACTGAACCAATCCACAGTAATATCACCTAAATCAATGTACCCTCAAGAATCCTATTCTACTTCGACCAATCTCTGTCGAACGAAGAAGCAAAAGCATTGTCCACCTACTTCGGCATACCGCTCGATAGAACGAGCTAGAATCGGACCACCAAAAATCCAATTCCGATTTTACCAAAATCCAATTTCGATAAATTCGGATGAATGGCGACCGATTCGACAATCGGATCGCATCGATACCAAGGGAATCTGTGGTCGACGGATAAACAGAGACGATCGGTACGGTCCTGTTTCGCTACATGGCACCGGCTGGCCCGCCTGAAATAGCGCGGCCACCTTCTAAGATGGTGGTCGGCTGCACGTGCAATCTTAATCGCGCCTGTGCTCGTGAGAATTGGCCGTGCGAGTATATTTCGGTCCGCAGCCTCCACCAAATCGTCACCAACCACCCCACGGGCCTGTCGTTTCCTCTCGTCTGTTTGTTTCTCTCGGATAACTCCTCTCGATACCTCGATGGGGACCGCGTTTCTTCCTCCTCTACCACCTTGCCCCGCCGCCAGGTTGGATTTCGTACCTGACCTCGCTCTTTTGTCCGCTCGGCAGCGGTCGTGTTTCGACACTGATGGAAGTCGGACGAGAAAGTCGAGCGTCAGGTTTCGCGACCGCGAAGGAGCCGTCGTTTGTTCCTGATAATATCCATTATACAGGCTGCTCCTGTGATATGTTCGAGATCCTTGAAACCGGGGGAATTCCTGAGGCTATTCTATCGCAATTTCTATTAGAAAGTTTACGATAGAATTATAAATTAGGTTTTCCTCAGAAAATTTGTTAGAACAATATTCTTCTTTAGGATCGTCTTTATAATATTAGATTGCCGGAGCAATTGCTCGAAGCAATTCCGTTTCAAAATTGAAACAATATTTTCATCTATAATAGCCCCATTGTACATGGTTTATTTTCTTCCGTATGTACGACATTAATTACTACTACTCGTATTTGGAACATTAAAATTTTTAACGATGTTTTAACTGTAAACCTTAAATTGTAAACTTAATTGTAAAATGTAAAAAGAATCGGAATAATTTATTTGACGAAGCAACAATTGCAAATTTAAAATGTATGACACATGTTATCCTTTATATTTAGTGCAACGAATATATCAATGTACGAAACTATTTTTAAACATGGATAACTGTGAAAAATAAAAATGTAACTGTTGTTTTATGTGACTGATGCGATCTGGCTAACTGGTGTGTGCTGATTGACTCGGAGACACGGTCCCAATTTTAGGCCCTCGCTTAGGGCCTTCTGTCTTTGGAAAAACCATCCTTTAAACACTTAAGAACGGAGATGCAAGGATTTGCTTGCACTCCGACACTTTCTTCTCTACGAAAAATTCTATGCGAGTCTGAAGATTCTCGAGAAAGAAAAATTCTTGAGAACCTGTGAGAGAAGTAGAAACGGTATGTCATGATCAGACGCGCTCGATAATCGTTGTTCAATGACCATTGTAATAAGCGGACAGATTTAATTAGATTTTCCCGAAGGCAGTAAAATTTTGTTGCAAATTTTTAAATAATTTTTTTATATACACTTGCCTTCTTTTTTATCATCTTTGTCTCTCTTTTTATCTCCTTTGAGTATTACATTGCCAGATATGATTTAATCGTTACCGAAAGTGTCAACTCTCTATGTTTTCGAATAATTGTAATCACTTCAACCACCAGAAGGATTAATAAGGATTTCCATTGATATTTATAAACTACACTTTTATGCGATTATTTATTAATTTATAAAAATAACGAGAATGCGTTTATCAAAATTGCTAGTAATTCTTTTCTTCTATATAACGAAAGAAATAAATTTATTGAAGAATTCCTCGTGGATGTATCTTTAAAATTTGAATAATCCGATATTATAAACATTGAAACGTGCGCTTTGCGAAACTGGTGTTAACGTACAAAATGGCGTTCCTAAAAATTTTTCAGCACTGCCATAACGCGCACAGGAAGCCTCCCTACGCCGTCGTCTTCGGAATCTTTCAAATAAACCCAAAATTAGCTAATCCGAGTGCCGGTTACTTCCACGGCGCTTGTTATCGAGCTATCGTTTATGGCTTTCAATGAAACGCTATTAATCGACGCGCGAGAGGCGTGTATGGTGGAGACCGAGAGTAGGCAGAAAGGGGCGAAGGAAATATAGACAGGGATGGAAGAGGAGCGAAGAAAAAGATTGTTCGCGTAAAAAAAGGCAATTCTAAAATTGTAACGAACACGTTCTCTCTCTCCACCCTCGGCGTTGCTCGACCACGCGTCGAGCTGTGACGCAAGGCGCTCGAAAAACGGAAATGACGGCAGTCTGCAGAAGTAGGTGACGCTGGTTTAATCAACGGAAGGTTCGGGCAACTTCTAGCCGACGGAAAACGAGAAAAGAATCGAGAGCAAAAACACGTAAAAAATTGATTGAACCTTTGTTACTCGCACGTGACCGGTCGGGATCGGAGTAACCGGCGCGACAGGTCGAATTAACCACGGTGAACGGACGGGAGAGGTCCTGGGTGCAATTTCGAGTCCGAAAAAGGCTGTACAATTTGTTCAAGGCTTAACAAATCTTTAAAACCGTTAACATTTCATTTTATACAATTCTTTCGTAAATGCTATAAGTATGTTCAAGACTTTCAAAGGCTATAATATATTTTTGCATATTCTACAATTTTTCTTTACTTTATAATTACGTTCAAAGGCTCCATAATGTTTCCCAAAGGTTCCATATTTTTTCAAGGGCTATACAAATTATTTTTAGATTTCCGAATATTTTTTAGAGACCTCGCAATCCTACCAAAGCTCTATAAATTTTGTCATGCCTCGAACAAGGATATCATAGAACCAAAATTATTTTAACCCCTTAGCCTAAAATTTATTTTCTGATAACGGTGACTAGATATTCTTTATCGTCCGCGAAACGACAAAAAGAAAAATCAAATTTGTAGTTACCACGTATTTAGCTATTCTCCATCGATTGTATGCGATCAGAGATTAAATAGAATGTTATTTCGGTTTAAAGAAAATTAAGGGAACACATGTTCAAGGCTTAACAACTTTTTGAAACCGTTAACATTTCATTTTATACAATTCTTTCGTAAATGCTATAAGTATGTTCAAGACTTTCAAAGGCTATAATATATTTTTGCATATTCTACAATTTTTCTTCACTTCATAATTACGTTCAAAGGCTCCACAACGTTTCCCAAAGGTTCCATATTTTTTCAAGGGCTATACAAATTATTTTTAGATTTCCGAATATTTTTTAGAGACCTCGCAATCTTACCAAAGTTCTATAAATTTTGTCATGCCTCGAACAAGGATATCATAGAACCAAAATTATTTTAATCCCTTGGCCTACAATTTATTTTCTGATAACAGTGACTAGATATTCCATCGATTGTATGCGATCAGAGATTAAATAGAATGTTATTTCGGTTTAAAGAAAATTCAGGAAACACATGTTTAAAGGATTCTGTTCGAAATCTTGATCACGAGTCTGACTCGTTGTTGTAGGGCAAGTGGTTAAAGAAGCCCTATCGTTGTTCTTCATGTAGTATACATTTTTTAAATGACCCTATAATTTTGTCAAGCTTTTATACCTTTGTTGTAGGTTCTAAAACTGTTCCATAGAACTAACATTTTTTTCCTGAACATTCTCTAATTTCCCTGTAGACGTTACAATGTTCTCCAGTGGTCCCACGAGTTTTGCAATGACTCTATCCCAATGATGTTCCAAAGATTGTACAATCCTTTCGAACAGCTCCACCACATTTCCACAAAGTGTAAAATCTCCCCTAACCTCTTACAATATTTTCAAAACATCGATCAACTTTTTCCGAAGTCTCTGCAAGTCTTCCCTTGTGTCAATCAAAGTACGCTGAAGGATCACTGCACGCTATCGATACTTGTTTCGTAAGTGTCCGTAAACATCATATATAATTAATTAGTCTGCGCTAATTCCGTCAGCTTAAAGCCCACGACTGTTTCCAGAGACTCTGCAATTTCCCTTCGTCAAAATAAACTGCAGCCGTGCTCCAACTGCTTCGGGTAAACACAGAAAGCGAAAAAAGAACGCAATAAGTTGATCGAACCTTTGTTACCGGTTCATGACCAGCCGCGCGTCGGTGTAACCGGCTCGGCAACCCGAATTGACCTCGATGAATGGACAAGAGAGGTCCTGTGCTGCATTGTTAACTGTGCAAAGTCGCCAGGGTCCCTGAGCGGTTGTAGCTGCCACAGAGAGAATCGTAGCCCTCCTCGTCGCACCTACGTGTCCCAATGCCGGTCCTCGAGAGGACCTCCAGCTCCAGGACGAGCCTAACAGAATTACCCGCTTCGCTGGCATTATCCGCTCGACCCGCGCGCGCTTTGCTTGCTCGGCTCGTGCGCTCGCGCACCGCTGGAATGCTTTTAACCGAGTCTTTTGGGAACGGTTGATTGCGGCCGACCCGTTCGAGGACGTTCCGCGTCGAGTGCTGATCCGGCGAACATAATCACTGGACGCTCGAAGCTCGCGTATGCTAATCGAAAGTCATATTTCGACCCTCCGCGCTCGTTTCCCCGGTAATTATTCGTTGTACACCCACATGGAAATGTTTCGTTTGTTTTATTTCGAAGGGTCTTCCGGTAGAACAGGTTATTTCACCGAGCGTTATTGTTGTTTACGTACCGGTTTTATTGCTCCCCGCGTGACCGCGTTCGTCGTTTAATTTTAACTTGACCCGCGTGCTCGCGGTTCAATTGTTTTTAGTGTTCTTTCAATTGTAGAGCAGGCGACACGAACCTGCGAAATACTATTAAACAGCGTGCGTAATCGTTTCGGTGATTATGACTGTGAAGCATGTCGCGTCTACTCTTCTTCAGATATCTACGCTTTCGTGTTTGATTTAGTAAAAGGAACGATTTCTTGCGAACTGAATATTGTTTCATAAATATTAAAAGTTTTATTCTTTCATTAATAATTTTAATCCTAAATATTTATATATATTTTTAGAATGAATGATCATTTGTGCATGCACGTGAGCGACCTGGTTATCTTGCGACGGACCGGAGCGTCGCCGGTACGTTTGCAAAACTCGAGTGACTGAGAGAGTGCGAATGAAAAGTGTTATATATGTTTTTATTGATCGATTACGTTTAACTATTGTATATATGTTTTTATCGATTTGCGTACTACGCTGTTTTCCTCACGATACTACGTTCTGTCGTTGTTAAATAAATGGTAGAGACAGTGAGCGATCAACCAAAGAAATGCTACATACAGTGACTCTTATTAATATCCGGACATTATGCTATTCAAAAAATTGTTGCTGGTTTCGATCGATTGCAATAGTAAATTTGGAGTTATTGTTTTATAATATAACAGAACATTCATTGTAGTTTGTAATAACATAAATTTTATTTGTTTGTTGCACATACTTTTCTTAATAACAAACAGTGAACTAAATTACGTCGAAATTTATCCTCGTAAAAATATTCGGACACATTCTCGCATTTCTTGCGAATAACGACACACCTTTGCCGTTTGTTTACAAACATAATGTCGAGGAAGATGAAGAACACGCTTCACGATATCAGTTACTGTCCAAACGCCGTTAGGATCAGTTAGAAATTCTAAGTATGGGACGAAAAAGTAAAAATACTTCGTTTGACCTATGACAATTAGTAATTTTTTACAGAGAGAAAGAGAAAATGTATCGAGAAATGGGTAATCTTCTAAAATTAAGTAAGAATACCGTAGTTGATATTATACGGAGATATAATGACGAAAATCGAATTGAATCAATTCCTCAGAAAGGTCTATCACAGAAGCTCGACGACCGAGAGGAACGTATTATTTTGAGAAAAGTTAAAGTGAACCCTGGTTTGAGCGCTCCAACATTAAATGTTGAATTATTTCAAGAGATAGGAAACAAAGTTCATCCAGATGCAATATGTCGAGTGTTGAAAACAGATGGATATAATGGTAGAGTAGCGCGTAAGAAACAATCTATAAACGAGGCGAATCGCAGAAAAAGATTAGCTTTTGCAAAACAACATGTTCATGAGGAAAAAACTTGGTGGAATAATGTAATTTTCGCTGATGAAAGTAAATTTAATTATTTCGAAATCTTTTTGATCCGTTCACCGCGTTAAACTGCACCTTCTCTTTCTCGTCGTGTGCGCATGAAATCCACGGTCTAATAATATGTACTGTAAAATGTAGAACGTTGCAGACCGTTGTAGAAATATTAGCAAAATCAATCGACGCGACTCCAATAAGCAACGGATCGATTTGTTTGGACTTTTGACATACACCACGCTCATAATCACCGGGTATGGTTGTCAAGATCCCACGTACACGCGTTAACGAAGCTTCCTGCACATGCTCCGCGGGTCGGAGTCGGTTTGGAAAAACCTCGACCTCGGCGTCGCATGTTTCGTCATCGAAGAAAACGAAACAACATTGAAAACACCCCCGGATCCGTTTTAAGCGTCTCGGTCGAGTTAAGGCACTCTCCAAACGCCATTCCATTTCTCCGTGGCACGTGGCCGACGCATTTATTTATAAATACCAATGCTGCCGCACACGCATGCACTTCGACGTATCCGACGCGCGTGTCGGCTCGTGTGCGTGTGGCGTCCGACGCGTAAGCTCGACCTCGCGCGGGGATGGAGAGCACATCGGATTGACCTCCTATCAATCTAGAGACCCCGCCCGGCTAATAGAGCTCTTGAACGTTCTACGATCTCTCGATACAGAAATCGAGGAGTCGAGCCCTCGGGTCGCGACCCTCTCTCGAGAAACTTTGAGGCAGGTCGACCCAGTCCTGGAATCTTGAGCAATTTTCCACTTCAAAGGAAACAGTTTGCCTGGCCGGGCACCGCGGGATTAGTCACGACAGATTGCTCCTAATTGGTCCCTCTTAATTATCTGAACTCGTTACTTGTTTCTCGTGGAAACGCAATCGGCGACGGAAAGTATTCGATAACGTTTAACCATTCGCACTCGAAGCTGTTTCCAAACACCAATGCTATTCTTTCGACCTGCAATATTTTTTTTCTATGAATATGGATTTTTTTAAAATTATTACTCGTCTTTATAACTTTAAAATTTTTGTCAATTTTTACAGACACGGACATAGCGAAGTAAACATTGTTTTAAGTAATGGGGTAGCAATGTTTAGAGTTAAAAATCGAATAATTTCCTTAGACGAATTAAGTTTTCAAATAATAGTTAAACAAAATTTTGAAAAATCGTCGAAATCCGTTTTTCCAACATTATACGCGCAGGAAATTTCTTTGAAATCGGTTAAAATTTTTACGAAGTGCCAGCACTCGAAGGTGATCACATAAGAGTGAAATTCCTTGACAAGGCCGAAAATATACAACTTTCATCCGTACGCCTTCATCTCGAAATGTTTGCAGTTCGCAAGAACGTTACCCGAGTTCGAGGAAATTATCATCGTGTGTATACTCGACACAGTTCCACGAAACGCATTAATTAACGTTCCATTACACGTCCAAGGAAAATTATGTCCGATGCATCCGATAGCTTGAACGTGCCTCTAAGAGCGAAGAAGCGTTTTTAGAAAAGCATTATTGCAAATATTTTCGTTCGATTTTTAACAGTCTCGATGCAGCCGTCCTCTGACAGTTAAGATATGTTTTCATAGATTCTTCCATACCCTTGGTGGAGTAATTTATAAATCGAGGGGCGATGTAACGATTCTGTCGGATCTAATATCCAGCGGAAAAGTGAATTTCTCCGAGACGCAGCAGAGTTATTAAAAAAGTCTATGAATAGGCTTCCAAGTATCCGGGGAGTTAATATTAAAAGAGGGAGTGTCCCCGAGTAAAGTAGAAAGCGAACAGAGCTCGCGTAGGTGTTAACACCGGTGCTGACAAATGGCCGTTCGGTGTAAACACTTGTTGCGAATCGATTGTTCTACCGCGGACTCGTTAATCGCCGGCCGGTAACCAATTTACCGAATTCCTGACAGTAGCATCGTTGCGCGGCGTCGAAATTAGAATCTTCCACTGGCTGATCGATACAAACCGTAAATTTCACTTTCGTTCAGCTCCGCCGCCGGAAAGAAACCTGTTCCACGTTCTCTCTAAGTAAGATCCTTCACTCGGTATCGAAGTAGCAATCGACGCCCGGCGCTGACGCAGCGGCTATATTGTCTCTAATTTTAGAGCGGCGTTCGTTCATTGACGAAAGTTGTCCGGGTTTAAAATAAAAATGAACTTCGACTCGGGAAGATCCGGGATATGTACGTATCGCACGCGAACGCTGTTTACCCGCGGCGATCCTCGTGGCTGACGACGATAGCGATCGCTTTCTGTACCGCTGACGCATACGTTAACGTCCGACGATTGTTTTAACTAGATAGCCACATTGTCACGCCGATTTTTTCTATACTTGGGTAATTTTCTATAGTAGCATTATAGACGCACCGTACGTCTTACGGATTATTAAGAGCCAAATCATTTTGGGAGCTCCGAACTTTTTACGAAGCACCTACAATTTTCTTCGAAGGACCCTATAATATTTTTATGAGCCTTACGGTACTTTTAGAGGTTTCCACAAACTTTTTCAAAGGATCTATAATCTTTAAGATTATCAATAATTTGTTTATTACTTACAGTATAATTGGAAAGCTTCACGATTGTCTTTAACACGTTAAGCTGGACTTTCCGTTCAGGCCTCGTCGGTCCCTACGGACCGGCGACAGATTTTTCGTTCTGTTATCGCGGCGCGCGTTACGTTACCCGACTGTTTGTACTCTGATTCGTCTATCGGCGAGCGGCCCGGCAAGGCCCGCCTGATGGATAACCGTGGCTTGAACGAAATGGCACAGAAATTCGGCGTGGCGCTTAACGTGTTCAAGAGGAAGGTTTGGGGAAGATTTTAACGTTTGAACCATGTCGATAGCTCTAATAGTTTGGCCGGGGCACGACTTCAAAGATTTGCCAAATATTGCCAAATATTGCTAAATATTGAAGGTAACCCCTTTCTATAAATCGCGAAAAATTGGGGAAAAATCTTAGGTCTCCGATTCTTTTGTAATTTTGTTTACACGTTTCTAGACGCGCAGTCAGAGTGTATGCCAAATTTCAGGTCGATCGGAATCGAATTGCAGCCGTGGCGCGACTTTGAAATGTCGGGGCGTTCAATGGCGAAATTGGAAAAAATGGGGTTGATAAAAGGTAGCTTCCTGAAGTCCCCTGAAACGCTACCCTAGAAAATGAGGGCTCTTCTTAAAGAGGAAGGGTTGAGGAAGATTTTCCCGTTGGAATCATGTCGATAGATCTAATAGTTTAGCCGGGGCACGACTTCAAAGATTTGCCAAATATTGCCACAAAATCGTTAAATATTGAAGGTAACCCCCTTCTATAAATCGCGAAAAATTAGGGAAATATCTTAGGTCTCCGATTCTTTTGTAATTTTGGCTACACGTTTCTAGATGGATAGGCAGAGTGTATGCCAAATTTCAGCTCGATCGGAATCGAATTGCAGCCGTGGCGCGACATTGAAATTTTGGGGTGTTCAATGGCGAAAATGGAAAAAATGGGGTTGTTAAAAGGTAGCTTCCTGAAGTCCCCTGATATGCTAGCCTAGATTTTGAGAGCTCTGCTTAACACGTTAAGCACATTACGTTACTCGACTGTTTATACTCTGATTCGTCTATCGGCGAGCGGCCCGGCAAGGCCCGCTTGACGGCTAACCGTGGCTTGAACGGAACGGCACAGAAATTCGGCGTGGCGCTTAACGTGTTAAGGTGCTTTATACTTTTTTCGAGGATTTTACTAACTTTGGGTAGGTTCTATTTTTCGAGGACCTCAGAATTTAATTTATATACTCTACAAGTGTTCCAAAATCTCCAGAAACTTTTTCAAAGGATGTACAATCTTTTTATTACTTACAGTATCATGCGAACGCTTCACGATTGTCTTTCCGGTACTCTACATTTCTTCGAGGATTCTACTAATATTGGAAAAGTTCTACATTGTTTCTTGAGGACCTCAGAATTTATTTTATAGACTTTAGAAGTGTTCCAACATCTCCACAATCTTTTTCAAAGGCTTTACAATCTTTGTATTACTTGCAGTATCATTCGAAAGCTTCACGATTGTCTTTTCGGTGCTCTACATTTCTTCAAGGATTCTACTAATATTGGGAAAGTTCTACAGTGTGTCTTGAGGACCTCAGAATTTACTTTATAGACTTTACAAGTGTTCCAAGATCTTCACGATCTTTTTCAAAGGTTTCACAATCTTTTTACTACTTACAGTATCATTCGAAGGCTTCACGATTGTCTTTGAAGTGCTTTATGTTGTTTTCGAAGATTCTACTAATATTGAAAAAGTTCTACAATGTTTCTTGAGGACCTCAGAATTCACTTTATAGATTCTACAAGTTTTCCAACATCTCTACAATCTTTTTCAAAGGCTTTACAATCTTTTTATTACTTACAGTATCATTCGAAAGCTTCACGATTGTCTTTCAGGTACTCTACATTTTTTCGAGGATTCTACCAATATTGGAAAGGTTCTACAATGTTTTTCGAGGACCGTGGAATTTACTTTATAGACTCCACAAGTGTTCCAAGATCTCTACGTTCGTTTTCAAGACCTTAATGTTTTTTGTTTGTTCTACAGGTGTTTCAAAGAATCCACAATTGTTTTAGGTCTTGTAAAATTGTCAATAATTGTTTCTCAACACCTTATAATTTTATTGTTGCTCTTCTAATGTTCTCAAAGTCCTTCGAATTTTTTTAAAGGCTTTCAACATTTTCATTACGCCCTACACTGGTGTCAAAGGTCATATATCATTTCCATCAATCGTACCAGATTTTAGGGGATTCTGCGATCTTTCCAGTAGTCCTACAATATTTTCGTAGGTTCTAAAATTTTTCTACTGCTACTACAGTTCATTTCAAGGGTTCATTAATATTTTTAGAACCCTTACAATTTTTTCATACATCGACGATGTTATTTAAAAACCGTACAATAATCTTCAACGATTTTATAGTTTTCTCACAAGCCCTATACTAATTTCCTGAGTTTTATCATCTTTCTACTGGTTCTACAATGATTTTAAACAATTCCTTGATTCGTTTAAACGTCCCACAATTTTTACAAAGCGTCTACAATCGCCTTCGAAGCTTTCAGTTTTCTTTCGAGGGATGTACAGTGGCTCACGAAAGTATTCGGACACTCTTCAAATGTAAATAACTTTTTAAGGATTCAACCAAACGATTTGACTTTTCTAGAGCAACTAGAAGTATTGATTTACTAAATGGTACGCAAGAATAATTTCGAAACAGTTCTAATTGGAAGAAATTACAGTAATGAAAAGTTTAAAATATGCGTCTTGCAGACTTGTGTTAATTATACGCATGTTGAAAATGTCATCGAAATCGATTAGCGCAGAAAGAAGACGACATGGTAGAAAGATGTAAGAATTTGTGGAGTTTAATGGTTAATGGAAGTTAATGGAGATGGAATTTTTCTGCATGTGTATAATTATGATAGGTCTACAAAATGGTCCTTTAAAATTTTCTGAGCTCAAATAAAAAGTATTTAAAATGTACTTTTTATATTTTTCATGTAATTCATACAAATTGCAACTGTTGCAAAATCCTTTTTACATATCATTTAGTAAATCAATGCTTCTAATTGCACCAGAAAAATCAAGACGTTTGCTTCAATCTTAAAAAAGCTATATACAAATTCAAAGAGTGTCTTTCTACTTTCACGAGCTACTATAAGACGTTCCTTTACGCTCTACAATTTGTCCTGACGATTGTATGGGTCGTTTATGACTCACAGAATTTTTCACGAGTCCTGCGTCGGTTTTTTTAACACGGCCCTGATTATTAGGTCGCGTAGGATCCCTCGATAATGCAGAGAACGCGAATATTTCCGTAACCCGTCGTCCCCGGTGACGCAGATTTATAACATTGTTGTACGAGAGCGCGCCGGTATCGTTCGCTCTGCCAAATGACGCGCGTGCGATCAGAATAACGTAGCCCGGTAACGAATGCGGAATGAGAGGGATACGCTGAACGGCGACGGGACGGGAATTTTTCATTCGGTTCGAAATCGTGGCCCCGACGTCACGCATGAAAAATAAATGGAGAGAACGTTAGGCGGTGCGAGTCTTTCTTGGGCTTCCTCTGAGCATCGGCAATTTTAGATCGCTCGTAGCTCATCCTAGATTGCCAGTACTATAATGATCGATATCCTATTTGGAGAATGAGATTTTTCCATGATGCCACATTCATGTGCTTTATTTTAAAACAGCCGCTATTTTGCTGGAATTTTGGAAATGAACGAGCCTCACGCGGCCATAAACTATCAGAAAAATTGGGGCAGTATTAGTAAATATTTATTTGAAAGAATTTCTACGTGATTCTATTGTAAATAGCATATACTGCGTGAGTACTAATTATTCGGAGCTCTCGTGGTAATTGATCAATTGGAACATTAGGTATTTGGAAATCAATGACCTCTAAGCGACCCTAAAACTATCAGAAAAATTTTGATAGGTTAGTAAATATTTAGTCGAAAAATTTTCTAGGTGATTCGATGATAGATAGCATATATTACGCGAGTAGTAATTATTCAGGGCTCTCGTGGCAATTGATTAATGGAAACATTAGATATTTGGAAATAAATGACCTCTAAGTGACCCTGGAAGTATCAGCAAAATTTCGACAGTGTTTCAAAGGTTCCATTCGTTCGAATTTAATCAACATACAATTTTAAAATATACACATTTGAATTATTAATTCTACTGCAGTGGTTAATTAAAACAGAGATTGTATAGAATTAATTGAAATACGAAAACGCAGGGAATTAGATAATTAATTTCACGATGGACGACAACGATGCAAGAAGCAAGTCGGACGAATTCAAAATGAGGAAGAAATTTAACAAGTCGTAACAATGATGGATAGCGAATAAGTTCATTAGCGAAATTAAATGAGAACGCCGAGTCCGATATTATTTCAGTCTGTCCAACATCCAATCATGTTTCATCCAATATTTTCTATATTTTATTGCAAGCAATTTGCGAACATCGATATTACGTAAAAGAATAATAAGAATTCACGGAAGAACTGTTTCACTTCTGTCAATTTTCAGACCATCCATGCGATTTATACAAGAAATTTCATTTAAAGGACCACTGAATTAATTTTAGAAAATATTCAGCAGAACTTTGTTAAATCGCTAACTTGATCCTTCGATATGTTAACACTGAGAATACTACTTTCATCAAATTCTATCAATTTTTCAGATGGTCTATTCGATCTGTACTGTTGCTAGATGTACTTTGAATTAATTTTCTGAGAAAGCTTTTCAAGTATAACTTTTCAAGTACAGCCAAATGGTCAACGAATTCGATATACATTTTCATCTAGGAATTGTAGCATGCTCGTTCCTCGTTGGAATTCTTTCAGCCACCAATTCGCATGAGCTCATCAATCGAAGAATTTCATTTGGACGTAGAAGTTGTCCGTTTCCACGGACCGAAACGGGAATGCAAAGCGATACGTGTCGGTGATTCGGTAAACATCAGCGATCCATATTTCATGATCTATCTTTAAACGTCAATATAACCTCGTTAACTGTGTACCGGTCGAAATGTCGAGCTTGTATCTCGGCCCGCGAGTTTTACGGTACGGTTGAAAAATATTTGCCGCTCTCGTTTCCTCTTCCTTCATCTCTCTTTCTCTCTCTCTCTCTCTCTCTCTCTCTCTCTAAAGCCGCACCCTTTTTATAGCAATCGTAACATCTAACGTTAACACGAGGATGACACGTTCTGGTTTCTCATGTGCACCGAGAATCGATCCCTTTGAAAACATAGAATTTTTTAAAACATTAGAATCGTGTTAATTTGGATACGTCGTAATTGAATTAGATTGTATATTAATTATGTAGTAATCGAATCATATTGTGTATGAATGATATAAGAGTTAAACTATATTGTACTTGAATTACATAGTAGTTAAACCCTATTTTATTTGGCTGACATCATAATTGAATTTTATTACATTCGCGTTAGCTAGTAGGTTGAATCATACTGAGTTTGAATTACATGACAATTGAATCAGAACATGTTTGAGTTTTAAAATAGTTGAACTAAATTGTACCTGAATTACGTAGTAATTGAATTATATAATATTTGAATAATGTAATAGTTGA
>CM052089.1:14451088-14473992 GCA_028453745.1 Agapostemon virescens
CCGTGCGCCTTTATTCTATCGTTTATCGTTTTCATTTTAGACATTCACTTTAATTTCAGTTTTTAACATCGACTATCTTTTTTAATACATTGTACACATGACATGTAATCTTGAAATGAAGTGCCCCCTTATCTGACAATGCACTTTCGTCTTATCTTAGCTGGATATATTTTATGGAGACATTAACTTAAGAATCGTATTTCTTAATGTTCATCGTATTTTGAATCACTTTTTAACGAAGTACGTAAAGGTAATTACGAAACGCAGTGTCTTATCTGTCAATGTACTTCCGTTTTATCTACTTGTAGAAATGCAATTCATTTCGGTGGCGTGTCTTAATATCTGTTACAACAATGGTACAGTGTTTTTAAATGTTTTTAGAGGTTGCCCGGAGATTGCCCAAACGACTGTTACGTTCCACGGTTTTCGAGCGTGGAGCCAATTTTCTTCGCCGATCCCATTCTCCGCGACTACAGCTGGTTATATTCGTAATCGTCGTGCGAATAATTGGGAGACGTTCATTAGAACGGCCAAGTGCTCGCGCTAGCAGCTCGCGAAACGTCACGAAGAGTTATTCCTTCGTTAATTTTATTACGTGCTTAAACGAGCTCTGAAACGCGGGAAATTAGTGGGGTGGTTTCACACATGTCTAGCTCCGATGGTAAGTTTCTTTCTTGCTTAAATAGAAAACTAAATTTCCTTTTGAATCCGCGCGTATACGTACGGAATAATTTTCATGCAGCTCTTAAATCGGGAACAAACTTTCTAATTGAGGATTCGTCACGCGCATTCACTGGAAGAACAGAATCTTCCGAGCGAAAAGAAAATTGCAGTACGCGGTAATAATTATTTGTTTCTCCTAAACCATATTCTTGTTTTATTCATTCACACAAAAATTCATTCGCAATGCGAGTAAGAAATCCATAAAATATGTAGCGATTCATCTCATCTCTTAACAAAGCTACTGTTTCATTTATCGAATTATTGCTCGAACATTTTTGCAGCTGAGTTTCGAATATGGAAATTTTTAATTTGAAAAACTGACTGATCCTTGCACGTATTTATTATTCGAATATTTTTCTAACTAAGATTCGAAAGCGAGCAATGTATTTTAAAATGTTTATAGACAAACTCTTCCGAAATTCATCGGGAAAATAAATAATATTAACTCCAATGTTTTATATCAATTTATGGCACCAAGTCAAACTAGCAAAGAAAATTTTAAATTAAATTCACAAGTAAAAATTGTTTAAAAATTTTTATTTTCCAAGTTGTAACGGGAAAATCTCTTTCCCTTTGGGCAACAGTCATATTTAGAATAAGCGTAGGCAAATAATTAACAATTTAAAAAACGATTATATTATAAGCTCTAAAAAGAATAGTCTAGAAAACATTTATTCCTTTCCTGAATTTTTCTCTTTAACACATTGACTGCCATACCACCCACATATGGTTGACAGAATTGTTTGTCCATGTTTAAAAATAAATTTGTACAGTGTTATAGTGTTAAAGCTACGATCGAGTGCCATTTATTTCTACCACGTAATTAATATTGAAAATCAACGTACGTTAATTTAAAAATTTGAAGTACGACTGTGATACGAGTAGAACGATTACAATAGAAATTACGAGGTAAAGATCGGGGCTTCTGAAGCTCATTTTTCGATTTCTAAGGAAAGTCTCGTTGTTTCGCATTTGAATAGCCCGCTCCGAATAGGAGTGGGGATACCCGCGAGCGTGTATCGAGGTGATCGATCGCGATTCCTCGGAGAAATTCCAACAAAGGGAATTCGAAATGAACCACGTCACATGCGAATGGTTTCGTTTGGAGCTGCGATGACTAAATGCGGCACGTCGATCGCCAATTTCGAGAACCTCGCCTACGAACCGACGCGACTGCGAATACGAAGAAGCATCCGGGCATGGTCACGGCATCGCGGATGTGCGTGCCCTGTATTCGTGCGAAAATAGCATGATTATTCGACCGGAATCGGTCGCGCGACGCACCCCGTTTTGCGAACCTCACGAGACGAGACCGCAAAAGCACGCGCGTGCTAATTAATGGAGGCCATTTTCGAAATTCTGAAACACACGTCGTCTTTCGTACACCCTCAACTCTTTGCGCTTTGAATGGTGAGAATGTTCGCATGCCTGGTTAATCATTAGCATTGTTGCTTTTCGAGAGCTTCGGATCGCTTGATTAGGTTACTGTCGACGCGATACGCGTTTTTAAAAAACTAACCGCTTTTGTTTATTGGCGACACTTTCTTTACTCGCACGAATCTGTGTGATTTATAGTTAAGCAATTAAAATTTCGGGATAGGCCTTGTGGGAAGAGAAATCGAAATTAATTTTTCTTATTAATTTCTGACGAAGTAGATTCTTCCTGCAATGTCTGACACCTCCTTGTTAAATACATAAATGAGGAGTTTTAACCCTTTGCACTTGACTGGCGACTCTGAGGCGCCAGTAGAAATTGCGTTTACGTCCCCATTTTTGTATCTAACAAATTTATGAAAATATAGTAGTTTTAAGAACGAGTAACACTAAGAAGACTCGTATTCGTAAGATGAAATAAATCATGTGGAATGAAAATATCCTAAGTTAGAAAAAATGCCTAGGTTTTCGAATCGAAGCAGCTTCGAATGCAAAGGGTTAATACTAGAACGACTGGGCACTAGACTACACTAGTATACACTGCTTTATAATAAGGACAAGGTTATAATTTTCAATGTTTGTGTAACTTTTATGTCAATACATGTTTTAACCCTTTGCACTCCGAGCAATTTTAATTTCCAAATCGAGACAATTCTTTTATATAAAATAATTATATAATACATGGTTCATTTCCTTACTTGCATATAAAATTTATTACTGTGATTAATTCTTTTGAATAATGGTATGGCAATTTTTAGTGTCACCTAACAGGAGCCATTGGAGTGTTAAGGGTTAATATGGCAGAGAAGAAGTGGTTCCAGTGTTAACTAATTATACTGTATGACGTATGGTACATGGCTATGTTTGTATGAAGTGATTTAAACAAATTGAAATTATATAGGTTTAACAGGTTTAATCATATTTATATATTGCAAACTTTTGGTGGTTAAAATGTGAAAAACATGAGCTAGTCTAAAGAAGCATTGTAAGTGCTGAGTAAGATCATCGATCATTTCGTATTTTTAAATGACCTATGACAAGGGACATAAGTTTAATCAATGCTATTTTATGCTACCATTTTGCATGAGTATTGTAAGCACAAAGTGGTAACGTTTAATGAATTATTTAATATATTTTGAGAAATATAAATATAATATTTAACGAAGTAGAAATTTTATCTATATATAAAAATCTAGTAAGTCAGCTTCCATGTAATTTTTGTATTCGTGTCTTCGAAAAGGCGAATTTTCACGAAATTTACTATACAAGTTTACTGTAGCATACAAAATTTTCTACAGGTAGACAGACTTTCTGTATTTCAATGTTTAAAAGAATGTTCGCACGACGATACGATCTTACGAAACGTAAAGATTAATGTATATTTAATTGAATCGCTATCGATCTTCGTATCGCTTGTGATTCGCGAATTCTAAAAATGAATCCGAAGGATCATCGGAGTGCATCGTTCGAGTGGTTTTGATCCCTTGCAGCGAGATAAGGCTTCCAAAGCGAATGCATCTATAAATTGTATTACTAACTGGAGCATCGTTTCAACAACGATAGGCAGTGCAGATGAATTTGTTCTATCAAAATTCGTTCGTGAGAATCCAATTACTTCAGATTGATTTTTATAAACTGGGAACGCTTGCGCGAATTTCCATATTCATCGAACTGATTTCATAACAACCGCGGGCAAAGAGAAAATATCTGTCGTTCGTCGTCAGTTTGATCGAATGAAAAATACATCAACAACTTTTCCAAACTTTCCTATCCGAGTAAATCGCTTATTTATAAAATTTGTAATCACATTTAATCTCTGAAGAGACACACACAGTGCTATCTTTGACGGTGCAGCTGGTAGATCCTCAAAAACGACGATCTTTAACATTTGTATTGTGTAGTTACTGAGATGATAATAATCATCTGACAAGATCGGAATAAATGCAGTCTCGTTATTTGAACGTTGCAATGCGATCTACTTGATTCCCCATTGCTCGGTAGTTTCAACGCTAATTGCTTGAATCTACAAGCTTGATTCTCTAATCAGATAAACGGCAATGCTACGCAAACACCGATTAAAGATTTTTAAAATCGTCTATTATCTTCGAATTCTTGAACGGACGCAACTTTTTAATCTCTCCATCTCTGAGTTTAATTCCCCGCCTGGATAAACAGCAACAATCTCCTGCATAAACATTTACAAAGAAGATGATACGTTTCTCAGGTCACCGATAACGTTCCGCGTTTACCGTAGACTCCATAAAACAGCCTGAAGTCGCAATTTAGATCTTTGCATTTCCTTTTCGCTTCTCTCATTGATCGCGATGTAAGTTTGATGAAAGGCTCTGTATTTTAATCGAGCTTGGACTATGTGATAGCCTACCCAAAAAGACACCTCTCTGCAAAGTTTCATCCCCATATCTCATCTGTAAGGGTAGTTATTGAGAAAAATAGAAAAACGAGTACCTGGACCATTTTTCCTATTTATTAATTAACTAATTAATTAAAAATTCTGAAAAAATTCTGACACATCTCGGATACTATGCCACATGTTAGATATTATTTTCACATTTTTCCAGATTTTTTTCAGAATTTTTAATTAATTAGCTAATTAATAAATAAGGAAAATGGGCCCAGAACTTGTTTTTCGATTTTTCTCAATAACTACCCTTACAGATGAGATATGGGGCTGAAACTTGGCAGACGGGGGTCATTTTGGATAGGCCATCACATATTCCAAGCTCGATCAAAATACCGTCGGGGGCGAAAATCACCCCCAAACCCGGCCATAGCCTTTTTTATCGGAAATCCGGAAGGAGGAAAACGACGGCTCGGAAACGAAGACGATGGGGAAAACCATGGGGATTCTAGTCGGTAACCGGACGCCTCTGTACGAAGAATTATGAGTGCCTCGTTAGGCATTCCTTAAGTAACGATTTTACGGTCGAGCATACATCATCGGCCACGTTTCTTCCTTGACACGGGGCGCCGCGAGATCAGAAAATGCGGGCAGCTGGCTTCAGCGGCTCTAAATAAAGCGCTCAAGTGCACCAGGCAAGATGAAACGCAATAAAACTTATCTGCACCACACATTCCCTCCCACCAACCGTCTTTGGCACCCCCGAGTCTCATCCCTTGGCTTTCCTTTTGTATCCCGTTGCCCTTCTTACCACTTCTCGCATTCTGCTTCTTATTTTTGCAAGTGCTTCTTCCTTCAACGTTTTCTTGGTCATTTTTCCATCTGATAAAATTTCTTTTAACACCACTTCGCTGTACCTAGCAATCCTACGTGAACATTAATCCTTGGAGATTTATTTTTCGTTTGGATAATAAAGTTCCTTGAAAAAGGAGATTCCTCAGATTATTCGAAGACATTTTTCTCCATGCGAAAATTTTGCACGCGTTTTCGTTTACGAGTTAGCAGTAGAAAACACGTACGCCCACTGTAGCTGCGTTTTGATTGGTCGGCGGTATTTTTTAATCCCTTGGCCTACGATTTATTTTATTATAACAGTGATTAGACTTTATTTGTCCTCCACAGAACGACAAAAAGAAAAAACAAATTTGTAGTTACTGTGGGTCTGGCTATTCTCCAATGACCGTGTACGATCAACAATTAAATCAAATGTTATTTCCGTTTATAAAAAATTCAGGAAATACATATTTAGAAGAGTCTAACTTAACTTTCTTGTCAGATATTTATTGTATGCATTTTCTAAGTCTGATTTCGTTTCTTTGCTAGAATTTAGCATAACTGTTTATTGTTCTAACATTTCTTTCATTCACTCCAATTTTGTAGTTATTTTTAAACATCAATTACATTATATATTTTCCAAATCTTCTTCAAGATGTATTATTCTGATTTAACCTCGAGAGAATTGGATTATGCAGAATAAAGCTAATTAGTTTATCATTTTGATAATTTTTTAAGTGTCCCCATGATTAATACTAGAACTACCGAACAGTAAATCCATCGATATACATTGCATTGTAATAATAATGAGACTGTATCTATTCAATCTTCATACAATTATTATTATAACGTGTACGTCATTAAAGAAATGTATCCGAAAATTTCTGATGAAAACATTTTTATAACTTCAGTAATTGCGAAAGAAAAAACTAGAAATCAATCAAAATGATTGGTTCGGTAGTTCTAGCGTCAACAGAAGAACGGAGCTGTACAATTTCGTTACAGTGACACTGAACACACGAGCCACATATTTTCCTCTCGTTTTCTCTTATATTAATGTTTCCAAATGCCTTTATCCACTTTTATAAATATTTTTACAAACTTCTGAGAAGTCGTCTTCATAAATATCGAATGAAGTGTATGTTCGTAGACGGTCAGGAACTAAATGTTTCAATATCAATCTTTAAACAATCCTTCTCTGGGTTCATTTCTTTTTCATGTTTCCCCATTTCAAGGTGTTTCCAGTAATTGACGAAGGGGTTCTGTCTCCTGCAAATTCAATGAAATCCCAGTTCCCACTATCTTCTTCAAATAATCATTCCGCAGTCCCCCTTTACGGCTTCTAAATTATTGATTTCTCTTCAGGGGAATTCGGACAAATTTTGCTATCGGAAACCAATCGGCATCCATCACGCCGGTGTCAGAAACAAAATGGCGTTCATTTTTCGTTATACCCACTGACGTCCATCCATTCTCTCAGCGATCCTGTCCTCATAAATTTCACGGTGCTCTGTAAGTGTTTTCCTCAATTATGAATTAATTCTGATGTACCAACGGAAGAAAGAAAATGGCGGCTATTTGGAAGGAAGACGGAGGGTCCGGCAGTCGGAATCGATAAATTGATTGGTCCAATTTGTCGCTGTCTGTTTCGTTATTCTTTCCTCGGTTCTTTACCGAGTTTACCAAGACTTGGGCGCTCTCTATCATATTGATGACTGTTTCCCGGCTGTGAGATCGCTGACAAATTCCTCTCGGAAACTTCGTCTTGATGGCGCGTCTCGCAAGAGACACCAGACGTTGATAAAAGTTGCGCGTTGCACAACCCTGTGTATTAGCTTCTTTTTTTAACTGTTACATCGCAGGGTGTAACGTTACGACAATCCTCTGCGGAAAGTGGCTGCCTCGATTGGTTGTGCCGCTATCGATCGATTGAGAAGCATTAGGTCAACGGCGTAATTACCGCAACAATTTCGACCCTATTCTCACTTGCTTGTTGCGATGCTGGTTAGGGTTCCTGCGACTCGCAATAGATTTGTTAATCGAATGATAAGGAAACCATACGCGTACTATATATTATATATATACGTATGGTCCGGGCTAGGCATATATATATGTTTGCACGCAACTCTGTATGTATTGTATTTATATATGTAGAGTAGCGTGTACAAATATTTGGACACCTTTCAAAACAAATAACGTTTTTAAAATTGATTTAAACGACTTGTTTCATTTTTAGATGTTAGAGGGATTAGCTTACTAGGTTATTTACAGAAAGAAATAAATAAAAATTGGTCGAAGTTGCGGAGAGAAAAGGAACTTCAAAAATTGACATTTCTCACTGTTTTTGCCATTTTTAATAATTTGTAGCTCGTAGTAACCTTGAAAGATTTTTATGAGACTGTATGTATGTATATCACATTCCTGGATTTATTAAATGCATATTTTAAATTTATGTCATAGACACAGATGAAAAAGTGAAAAATCATGCCTCTACTTTGGTAATTAATGAAACCGTATGAATGAACTTATGAAAATTTTACAAGGTCTTTTAGTATTTATTTTTAGTATTTAGTAGTATTTATTTTTGTTAGATTCGTAAGATCTGCAGACGTGAAATTGATTTATTCAATATGCTGTAGTAAGCTTGTTAGAGGTTGCTCATGTTTCCTGTTTAAATATATAAAATTGATTTCACTCGATATAGTGTTAGAAAAAATTCTGGTTGAAGCTTGTTAAATTTTATTTCTCGAGTCAGACTAAAAGACTGAATCTCCTATTTTTTTAATGACGATTCTGTGCACGGTTGAGTGACGTCGGAATTCGAATGCTACATTATCTTTTCGTATAAATCGTCAAGATTGTAACGCATATAATTTGATTAAGGTGTATTCATATTTCTTAAAGATTAGATTTCATCCATCGCCAAATGCAAATTTCTAAAGTAGCAAAAATCGAATCGATGAAATTTTTTGGTTCATCCAGAAAATCGTCAGGTTTCCCTGGCTTCGTTGGATTTAGGAAAATTTTTCCGAGGTGAAGGACATTGTGAGATAGCACATGCTCGCCGGCGTATCGAAACAGAAAATTCGATCACTCGCAATTTGCTCGTTCATTTCCCGCTGGCGTTGAAGGCAAAATGATAGGTATAGGTGGCAGCAGAGGTATCTGTTGCTCCAGCGAACCAAGAAAACGCTGTCCACTTCTCAGGACAAGAGATAAAAGAAAACGGAACCTCTGATTAAAACCACGAAGTTTAGGAAAGACAGATTTCGAGGATCGGAGACGTCGATCCGTCTTCCTGTCTCGATCGATACGACGTTCCATTTATCTCGAACACGCTCGAGACACTCTCCATCAAGATTGAAGACACAGAGATTACATTTGTCGAAGTCACTTACATGGATTAAAGATTTCACATTGAAACAGTCAATGTTTAATTGAAAGGCTTAGCTACAACGAATTTTTATTATTCTTTTATCGAGTATCGATGCTTGCGAATTGCAAATATGCATTCGGCAACACCGCAGGTATTATAGCGTGGCCCGAAAGTCATTGTGGATCATTGTATAAATAAAACAGCATTTTGTACTTCTTATACATTCGTATAAATAAATTTAAATATTAAGTAGTAATATACAAAGCAGAAGAGATCTTGATGTCCCAGTTGTCACTTTCGTCAAATATAATTTTCTTTTATCTAAAAAGATCATATACTTCCTGCTCGGTAAAATCGTTTCGTTCAGCAAATATTTCTATAACTGTGACGCTTCTTTATTGTACGTCACGAGCATCTTTGGAAGTAGTACACAAAGTGGAAAAATCCTTTATGCACCAATTGTCGTTTCTCTCGCATGCAGTTTTTTCTAGGCATTAAAGATTACTTTATTTTATATTCCTGCAAATGCTTTTCGTTCATGAAATATTTCTAGAATTGTAACGCTTCCATAATTGCACGCCACGAGCATCTTTGAAGATAATACACAAAGTGGAAGAGACCTTGACACACTAATTGTCATTTCTCTCATATGCAGTTCCCTTCTGTTTTTTAAAATTACTCTATTTCCTGCTTTTGCGAATCCGTTTGGCAGTTATTCCTACAATTGAAACGATTCTGTAATTGTACGCCACGAGCATTTTTGGCAGTAGTATACAAAGTGGAAAAATCCTTTATACATCAATTGTCGTTTGTCCCGTTTGCAGTTGCCTTTTGTCATCGAAGATTACTTTATTTTATATTCCTGTAAAGTCTTTTCGTTCAGGAAATATTTTTAGAATTGTAACGCTTCTGTAATTGAATGCCACGAGCATCTTTGAAGATAATACACAAAGTGAAAGAGACCTTGACACACCAATTGTCATTTTTCTCATACGCAGTTCCCTTCCGTTTATTAAGATTACCCAATTTCCTGCTTTTGCGAACCCGTTTGGCAGTTACTCCTACAATTGAAACGCTTCTGTAATTGCACGCCGCGAGCATCTTTGGTAGCAGTACGCAAAGCGGAAAAATCCTTTATGCACCAATTGTCGTTTCTCTCGTATGCAGTTTCCTCTAGCCATTAAAGATTACTCTATTTCCTAGCGAGTGAAATCGTTTCGCTTAGCAACGACCGGTACAATTCGACTGCCTCGGTAATTGCTCGCCGCGTCCCCGTGCCGCGAGCGGCTTTAGAGGGAAGGGAAAGCATGAAGGCAGCCTCGCGCGGCGTCTATGAGTTTTCTTGCATGTCAGAGACAACGTTTAACCTCATTCTGGTCCAAGATGAAGGACGACGGCGCGCAACAGAGGCCGCGGAGGAAGAAAGGGCGCGACGATTGAAACGCGACGGTCGCGTTCCCGTTCCACTGCGCGGCGTTTATTTAATATTCATAATTCGTCCGGGTCTCGGGAGCGTTTCTTCGATCCATGAAAATGCAAAAAGGAACGTTGTATGCCGCGGGCTCGGAACGCTGCGCGGCTCGTAAAGTAACTTTTAGACCGTCCACGATAAAATCGTGTGACTCACCCTCCAACTATTTTCCGAGCGCGGCGCTTGTAACGTTTCGAATGTCCGCGGACACGACCTCGATTTCACGCGTAACACTGACACACGACTTCGCGGCGAGGCAGAAGAGGGCAGAGGAGAAGAAAAAAAAAAGGCAAAATAAATTTAAGATACAGGCCCGTGAGATGAAACCGGCAACGGGTAAACGACGCCATGACGAGACGGTATCATCGATTTTCTGCTAGCTCTGCCGCGTGGACAATGCGAGAGTAGCCCAGGAAACAGGAAAAATGAAGCGAGACAGGTTTGGTCCCGCTTGGGATGCTCGGGAGTGTCTCTGAGTGGCAGCGAAGTGAAAATTGAAACTGCCGTTTGTGTTTCGTCGCATTATTCACGGCCGATTATCGCATAATGTTGGAAAGTCTATGGTCCATGGTTAAGGATTTTTTTAAATTCATCTTTCAACAGAAATAGTTTTACCGGTGAACCAATAAGTCACCCTCAGTAACGTAATCTAAAATTGCTGAACAATAAATCCAACGATATACACTGCTTTGTAATAACAACGAGACTGCATCTGTTAAAACTTCATATAATAGTAACATGTACGTTATTAACCAGTTAAGTTTGTTTGACGACTATATCCGTCATGGAGATGAAATTCTGCCGCATCTTCATGACGGATATAGTCGTCAAACACACTTAACTGGTTAAAGAAGTGCATCCAAAAATTTCTAATGAAATCATTTTTATAATTTTAATCATTGCGAAGGAAAAAACTAGGGACCAGTTAAAATTAATGGTTTGGTAGTTCTAGTGTTAATAACTTTTTAAAAAATGAACCACACGGCTTGAAGCTTTTATTTTGGATGTTGGAAGGATTGATTCAGTAGACAATCGGTTAATAACATTTTTAAAAAATGTTATGGCGATTCTAGCTGCTATGCTCACGAACTGATTTTTCTGCTACTGCCTGATCCTTACGCAGAGCCAGCTAGGTAGCCTTGCTGAAGAGTTCTTTAGCAGTCCTAGGATAAAACGTTCCTCTCCCCCTTCACTTTCCCCTCATTCCAAGCAGATTTCAGTCGCCACTAATTAATTAATCGAAATGCTATTAGTCGCAATTGCGAAAAAGACAGTAAAGGCCACGATTTTTAAGTTTTTAGGCCACCCGATGTTCGGTGTGGACGCAGCTTCACGAATACAATCATTGCGAGAGAAGCAGATAGGCCTAACACTGTGTTATTATTATTAATTATTATAAATTAATTAGCAGGATGAATTTATTGGATGCACGTGTGGAATGATGGAATCGTAAAGAATTCTACTAGGATCGAGTCATAAATTATTTGGAAAGAAGTTAATTGCCTTTAGTTCTGTACCGATCGTTGAAGAGGAAACACGTATTCTTCCACAGCCTTCAGTAAATCAGCTGGTGTCCTAAATATTCTAAGAAGTACACATTCTTTTGGTATCTTCCGAGGATCATACTCGTCGTTGCATACTTCTTCATTTTGAATTTTGCGATATTTATGGAGATGCATTGAAGGTCAACAAGTGTCAAGTGTGATTATGACCTCTCTGGCAGGCCTCGAAGTGGAGGCACCTTGAGTCACATTTTTCTTCACGGACCCTGCATTTCTATAAGAAGAAACTTGGAAATTTGCAGGCAAGATGGCAAACTGTTCTTGATAATGAGATTATACGATGGATTATAAATGAAATCTTGGTTTTTCAAAATGATTACTGTGCCCTTAACATGAGAGGAAAACATAACGGTGTAAGGAGGGCTATAGTAATTTCGGGGATCCGTAGGAAATAATTCGGCGACAATAGAAACTGTCACAGGAAGAAGGACGTCGTTCGGGATCACATTAATACAAAGCGAAATTGAAAGAGTAGCGACGAAGAAAAGGAAATTGAAAAAGAAGTAGAACGAAAGAAGGGCGTGGTTTGAGGCGATGAAAGAGCAACGCAGGCAGGGAAACCCTTTCGGAGCCATTATTCGGAATCGCAGCTTATTTACGACACTCTGATTTCCAAACGTACGTGACCCTAAAACGTCGCCTGCTTGGACATCTGACGTTTGTGAAGGGGATGTTATCGAGGGTTGGAATTACGAAGTTCGAGACGCGGCACGCGCTATCAGAACCCTCGTCGACGAGACGTATTAATAAGACTGTATTTGTTTATTTATTTGCTACGCACGAAACCGTCTGCCTTTGGCATTCTATCTTCTACTTTTGAAACCGCTGTATCGTCAGATCTAAATAGATCTCATTAATCATTCACCTCGGCACGACGAATTGCTTTCGAACGGTTTATATTATTTAAACGTCTGTGGTATTATTTTAGCTTATTACAGCTCTTACGATACTGTGTATGTGGGTTACGACAGAAGCGGCTGAATAATTAAATGATTTCCTGCTAAGCATGGACGGGATGAAACGGTATAATTATAATCTAATCCTTCCCCTTCGAGCGTATAATTATTCCGTTCTGCTAATTCGATTGGTCGCTAAATAATAGTACAATGTTAAGCTTATATAATTGTTCGATGTTTATTAGTCAGAGAACCAACAGAAAGCAACCATCTATTTTTTTCAGCGACAGATGGAGATTGGAAGAATTTAAAAAATGGTTAGTTAAAAATATTTAACGTCAACGATCGAATAAACTTTTCCCAATTTTTCGTGTCAGCTTATTAGTTTATAGCAAGGGTAACTCGACTTATGTAATTCTCTGACATTTCCTAATGAGAAATATTATTAAACGAAGATACTCTATTTTTGAATTGCATAAGAAGAGTGTCGATTCCTTCATTGTTTAAATTATAATTAAAGATACATGATATCAAGGATTAGATAATCTTTGCACAATTCTACCCGCCATTGACACAATTTCCAAAGAAGTTTCTTGGTTCAGAAGAAGGTTGGACGATTCTAGTAATAAATTGTTAAACTTGAGAAAATCGCTGAGAGGTTTGGATTCTAGAGATTTGTATGGAGCCCGACGATACTGCTTATTAATTATTAATCCAACGAAACAGAACATCGGGAAGACGATGGCCCGGTCGGATCGTCGGCCAAGTTGGCAGCGTTCCCGGTTTCGCGCGAAAAAGGGGAGCATTCAGACGGGCTGGTAATTAAAACGCGTATTAATAACTACAAATTAAACGCAGAAAAAAAAAGATGGAAACGGAATCCCGGGACGGTGTTGGATCAAAGATTGTCGTGGCGTCGTTAGAATCAGTCGATTAATTCGCGTCAGGATGAAACCCGAGCGGAAGCGTCAGGGACACGTGTCCTGTTACTTGGCGCCGACACAGATTTCTGTGCGAGCAGTATCGGTGATCAGGATACGCAGCATCCTTTGATGTAAGAGCGACAGATCTGTTCTATACTTGTACTGACACGAATTATTACATGCTCACGCTTTTCTATCAATTTTTTGTCTTGTGTTTAATGCAACAAAATTAATGCATTCTCCAAGTTCAAAATTTTCAGTTGAATTCAGTGTTCAAGTTAAGTATGCATCTTATTTTTTAGCTAAGTTCATTTTATTAGGATAGTTTACACGGTTAGGTTAAATTTATAGATCGTATTAAGTCATTGTTGATATCAATGCTAATTTTTATAACACAGTTGAGTAAAAGAACATTTGTAAGTGATTTTTCATTGATTATTGCGAAAATTGAACTATTTCCTGGTTCTGTATAAAAATTAAAGATTCGTTTTCTTTTTTAATGGGCCAAATTTTAACGTGTTTGTTTAAAGTTTATAATAAGGCATATTTTATTGAATTAAAGTATAATATGGTCAAATTTGGTGAAAAATTGAAGAATTTTTAGTATAATTTTGTTTGAGAAACGTGTGAGTCGGATACCTTATGGAATACCTCGGGTTGCAGTAGATTGTGTCCGTATATGGTCAGACGTAAACTGTACAACTCCCTGGCGGAAGAGTTCACTGATCTTAATTTTGTTTGTCAATATGGAAATTTAATATGAAGCTATAAGAAATATTTAAATAATATATTTTTCAAGAGAAGATATTTAAAACAATTTTGAAAGTACTTTAATAAATAAAGTTCGTCAAACATATATTCTGCAGTGACTCTCATTAACATTTACATTCTCTTTGAAATCGAAAAACTCTCTTAAAATTGGACTGAACGACTTAAACATTTTTTATAAGTTAGATGAACTAGTCTACTAGATTACGAGTAATAGAATTTTAAATATTTCCAGATTAATTCTACATAATTAATACAGGCTAAATGGAGAAATTTCTAAAAATCATTCTTTAGCATTTTCTCTGTGATTTCAACCGATTGAAAGTTTCTCCAAATTTCTTTCACTGATTCTTCTGAATAAGAAAGGAGAGCTCAAGTGGTTTAATCTACGTTTAAAAAATTAATTCAATTTGGAAGAGTGTCGTAATATTGACGGCAGTTACCGAGTGTGGGGTAAATATCAAGCGAAATAGTTAGTTAAAAAGCGAACGATCGTTGCGATTCGACTCACCGGTGTCGGCGTAGGTCTCCGAGCCATAACCATCCTGAAGACCACTCACCCACGTGCCTTCGTACCTCGCCGTGGACGTGGTCGATTCTCTGACACCGTATCGACCCTTGTATCCATTCGACCATTCACCGCGGTATATCCATCGGCCCCTGGTTTCCATGCCGAGCCCGTGCCGCTTCCCATTCTGCCACTGGCCCTCGTAAGCCGATCCACTGAAATCAAATATCCTCGGTAACAATCCGATCCATGGATTCTCGGCCAAATGAATCGCGCACGACGAACGGGGTAATTATAAGACCGGTCCTATTCCTCCGCACTTGTTGCTTCAGTCGATACTATCTTTTCAGTTTTTATGGATCGTATGTAACTTTTATGCTCGCTTTTCGCTCTAATGGTTCTTTGCCTACCAACGAATTTAATCGATCGTTGTCAGTACGACGGAAAGTCGGAAATGTCGACTTAACACTTTGCTGACCGGCAATTTTACACAGAAACTATGCCATGTTACCGGATATTATTTTCTAATTGAATATGGAAGTAACGTAAAACATTCTAAATAAACTCGAATCAATTTTATTTTAAGAAAAGTATTTCCTTTATTATAAAGCTAACACGACTAAACACGATGCGCAAAGCTTTTGCAATATTCTAGATTGTTTAACCTGGGTTTCATAAATTGAAATAGATAACGCAAGTGCAATGACGAGTTAATTCGTCACCGGTCACGAATGTATTAACACCGAACCTACCACGGTGAGTCAAATTACCTTTTATAGATGTTTCATTTTACGATTATCGACGTTATAAAAGTGCTTTCGTAGAAATCGATTTCGTAGGTTTCTTTATTTGTTCATATAAAATCGTGCAATGTCTAAATTAATTAATTCTTGCAATTTTTATGAGATAATATACGCTAACAATTTTTATGCTCGGTAGGTTTGTCACGAATTCGTAAAGTCTATGTACTATTGTGTTATTATTGATGCAACCCTTCTGTCTTTAGCATCGATGAAGATCTGGGACTTGTTTTATATTTATAATGCTATTAGATTTTTATAAGATAATATATACTAACAATTTTTATACTCGTTAGGTTTGTCACGAAGTCGTAAAGTCTGGGTACTACTGTGTTATTATTGATGCAACCCTTTTGTCTTTAGCATCGATGAAGATCTGGAACTTGTTTTATATTTATAATGCTATTCAATTTTTATAAGATAATATACACTAATAATTTTTATGCTCGGTAGGCTTTTTACGAAGTCGTAAGGTCTGGGTACTATTGTGTTATTATTGATGCAACGTTTCTCTCTTTAGCAACGATAAAAATCTGGGACTTGTTTTATATTTGTAATGCTATTAGATTTTTATAAGATAATATACACTAATAATTTTTATGCTCGGTAGGTTTGTCACGAAGTCGTAAAGTCTGGGTACTATTGTGTTAATATTGATGCAACCCTTCTGTTTTTAGCATCGATGAAGATCCACGACACGTTTTATATTTGTAATCTTATTCAATTCATATACATTCATTTTAAGGCCCGTCAATGGCATTCGAATATCGATTGTATCGATTAAGAGTTTTTAAAACTCATTGTTCGTCCGTTTCTTTCTCTCTCGTGCTTTACAACAATTTTTTAAGCTTCCTCTCGAGAATTTAAATAAAAGTCTAAAGCGTTTAAAGCCTCGTTTTCGAGCCAGGGATTTTATTAAACTTTACCTTAAGTCTTCCAATAAAGACTTCGTCCTTAATCTTATTTCTTTCGGAGTCTCAGTTAAATCCAAATTTTATTAAAGTCTTTCTTTCAGAATGTGATTCTAAATTCTTCCTATACGAAACTTTAAAAAGAATGATTAAACAGGAAGTCTAATGAAGTTTGGATAAGAGTCGTCTGATAAAATAAAACATTTACGAAATCGTTACGTTTGAAAGAATTTAATGACATTATTTTTGTGCGACTGAGACTGAATAGAGATTTTGAATATATGCTCCGACCATTATCGAGTCTGCCACAATAGCGAGCTAAGCGTAAGTAATCCGAGTTCCTTGGATGAGCCGGTTCCTAATACTCGACTAGCACGAAAGGAACTCATTATCGAAATGTCTCAGCCTTCCAGGCTTTCTCTCTCTCTCTCTTTCTCTCTCGCTTTCTCTCTTTCTTTTTTGGAGGAAGTCGCGCGAAAGCAAGCCGTCTCGAGACTCGAGCCGCCTCGCTGCTCGAATCCTTGAACCTGAAGAAGCCATTTTCCTTTCTACGTTAGGGGACGGTAATGGCCATCTTCTCGGACGGTTCGAAGAAATTGTTGGGATTGTTCGACAATCCCGCTATCTCTACCAAATTGGAGAGGTAGAAACTGAACCGGCTGCGGACAATTAATTGGAACATTCCCGTTTTCCATTGACCCGCCAACTGGGTCCATTCTATCTCAATTCTCGGAGACTTTATTTCATTTTCTCTTTTGGCTCGTAACTGAAGTTGCCAGATATATATGTATTGAATTCGATAAACGGATCTTCGGGAAGTACGTGAGCAAATATTTTTTCAAAAGCCCCCTTTAAAATTGTGAAAATTGCCATTTATTGTTCTAGACGTGGAGGAGCCAAGTCGATTTAATCTGCATGAAATGGGTTTATTTCTGGGATTTTTTAGTAGTGTAATGGCTTGACAAGGAATTTTAGATTTTTTATTTACGTTGAGACAATAGTATACAGTACTTGCGAAAAAAGTTTCAGCTTAAATTAATTTTATGTTTGAAAGTTATTAATATTATTACGAAGGTCCTTTAGATCGCTTTACTTTTATTATACAGGGTGGGGCAGTAACTATTAGCACCTCAGATATCTTCGAAACTATAAGTTTCACAGAAATATTTGCTAAAGTAAATTGCACAGTACGAAGAGCGCTATTCGGTGGCGATAATAGTTTTTTTGCAGGTGGAGGTACTTCGGACATTTGAAGGTCACATCTATTTTTTTTAAATAGATCGGTATGTTTTTGCTTCCGTATCGCGATAGAGGATCTTAAAACCAGTTCAACGACCTATTACACAAGGTCATTGAAGGTCATAGAAAGTAGAGAAAGGCGATAATACTTACGGTTTTGGTAGTAAATGAAACATGTTTATAGTCGGTGTTCGAAATGATGACCATCACTGTCAATGCACCGTTGGATTCTTTTTACGATTGATTGACTTGCAAGTCTCACAGCGTCAGAACTTATTGATGCACAGGCTGCAATAATTCGCTATTGCATATCGTGAGATGTAGTTGGTACTTCTTTGTACACTTTCTCTTTCAGTGTTCCCCACAGAAAGAAATCTAAAGGTGTTATGTCTGGTGAACGAGCTGGCCACGATATTGGACCGCCGCGTCCAATCCAACGATTTCGAAATTTTTTATCGAGTTCCCTTCGCGCAATCAATGAATAATGTGCTGGACATCCATCGTGTTGATACCACATGATTTGTCGTGTAAATAAAGGTAACTCTTCTAGCAAAAGACCGAATGTATCCTTAATAAAATTAGCATAGACATTGCCATTCAAATTTCCATTGATAAAATAAGGACCAATAATTTGATCAGCTATGATACCGCACCATACATTCACAGACCATTGTTTTTGATGTTCAACCTGTAGCAGCCAATGTGGATTTTCCGCTGTCCATAAATGCATGTTATGCAAATTAACATTCGCGTGATTTGTGAATGTTGCTTCATCAGTAAATAAGACGGTATTAAAAAAAAGCTCATTGTTTTGAATCTGACGTATAGCCTATCGGCAAAACTCAACGCGGTTCATGAAGTCGTTCCCATGCAATTCTTGGTGAAGACTAACGTGATACGGATGAAATTCGTGACGGTGCAAAATGCGAAGTACGCTCCTCCTACTAATACCAGATTCGCGTTCAATTTGTCGCGAACTCATATGAGGATTTCTAGACACACTTGCGAGCACACTGATTTCCATTTCTTCGTTAATTACTCGTTTCTGGCGTTCACTTTTACGAACACTTAAACTACCGGTTTGCCCAAGTTTATCACACACATTTTTAAATGTTTGACGCGAAGGCTGAGACCGATGTGGATATCGTTCAGCATACAAGTTTTTCGCCCTTACAGAATTTTGTTGGCATTCGCCATAAATAAGAAGCATATCAACCTGCTCTTCAAACGGATACATCGTGCCGGATTGACCGATTTATCGATACTAATTTTATCATGTTTATCTTATCCTGCAATCTATTAAAGTGTCCTTCAAGCAGTGTTTATTCTCAGTGAAGTAAACGGTAAGCATTACGCATTCCTCTACTGTTTACAATACGTATGTTTCATTTACTACCGAAACCGTAAGTATTATCGTCTTTCTCTACTTTCTATGACCTTCAATGACCTTGTGTAATAGGTCGTTGAACTCGTTTTAAGATCCTCTATCGTGATACGGAAGCAAAAACATACCGATCCATTTAAAAAAATGAATGTGACCTTCAAATGTCCGAAGTACCTCCACCTGCAAAAAAAACTATTATCGCCACCGAATAGCGCCCTTCGTACTGTGCAATTTACTTTAGCAAATATTTCTGTGAAACTTATAGTTTCGAAGATATCTGAGGTGCTAATAGTTACTGCCCCATCCTGTATATTACACGTTTCTAATATACCTTTTGGATTTTTCTCCTACGTAATGGCTTCATAGAAAATGTTTATTTTTTCTCTATATTCATATAATGGTGTAAAATAATTGTTAATAGCTTACAAAAATCGCGTAATAAAAAGTTATAATTGCATTTATGAGGATTCAGTCGCTTTCAACTTATTGCAACTTCGTTAATAAGTATAATTCGTTAATTAATTTTAGCGGAAATGTTGGAAAGAAGTCTTTCATATTTTCGCTCCATTTGTGCAATAGTATTAAATACATGTAGAGTGACTTTCAGCTTAAAAGAATATTTTTGCTCAAATTTTAACATTCTCACGAAGATCTCCTTTTGGACTGCATGCTCTTAAAATATTTTTAAATCACACATGGAAACGAAAAGTTAGATTAAATTTTTATAACACGTAGATCAGTAGCTATTTATTACCCAAGAGCTTTCTAAAAATTTTCAAACATCAAAAGCATGATAGCCTTTCACAGAAAAGCTGTCTCGATTCTGAAATAATTTATCCACTTTCGTTCTTCGCAACTAGACGCGAATACAGGAGAGACAGGAAAGACGCTTTCAGCAAACGGAAAATCTTATTAAGCTCTCGCATGCGAAATCTAAAGTCAACCACTCCGTCAGTAACTCGGCCAACTAATCTTTTAATCGTCGAGCCCGAGGATCTTTATGAATTTTCAGTGCTTCGTATTTCGGAAAGCCCGGACGAAATGCAGATTCTCAACTGCATCTACCGAGCCAGCCGATCGAACAGGATGCACAGAATCGTGAGAGAAACCCGCGATAGATACAGCGCATTCGATCAATCGTCGTTTCCTTCCGCCATCTTTGTTATCGTCTCTTTTTATTTGTTCTCGGCGTGAACAGTTCGACGGAGATTATTTCCCCGGGAATTACGCTTGGACAATCGTGACGATGTTCAAGCGTCGATGCCGCTTGTAAACACCGCGCCCGGCAGCTTGTTTTAATTAACAAGGATCGTAATTGAAAGTTCCGTCGATATCGGGCCGGCGGAAAACTCCGTACACCCTCGGGACGAATAGAAGATCGATCAAAATGGAGGCCGGCCATCCACAAGAACAGTTTTTACAATTTTCCTCAATATCGAAACGTGTCCCGTAAAATCCGCTTCGGGGAAAGTCGGCGAAAATTGCTTTAGTATACCTCTCAGCGGATGTAATGAAAGAGAAAAGTCTTGAAACGCTGAAACAATCTTCGAAAAGTCACGTAGAATTACAGAAACGATTTCACTTGTTTTATGGCAAAGGGTTACATCGATTTAATATGTTTCATGAATCTTTTTTATTCGTATAAAATTCTCGAAATAAATCTTTGAAAATTGCGCGGAAAATGTAGAATTGATTAGAGATATTTTATGGCAAAGAATTCAATTGTTTTAATACTTTCTACGATTTTTTAGTTGAATCAAATTCTCGATATACGGATTCTTTGAAAATCGTGCAACAAATACAGGAACAATTTCAATAATTTTTGGCCCGAGCGTAAAATTGACTTTTTGTATCTTCAAGATAATTATATTGCTAACCTAAATGGCCTAATACGACAATCGCGAGATACTGAAGTATTAAGTAGTTAGTTTTTAATAAAATTTTTTAATTTTCAGACTGTACCAGCGAGAAGCAATTTGCTACCATTCGGACAGACAATTAGACACATCTGTTCACTGTTTATTGCAGACGCATAGTATAATGCGGTTCGAATAATCATGGTCAAATGTCACTCTGGACAAGTAATTATCTCCCATCAAATAAATGGAGCCTTCGTTTTCGATACGCAGATGTACCTCCGCTGGCTATTGTCGTTCGTGAAAACGATCATGAATACGAAATGATAATCCTCCTGCCCGTGTTCTCGTTTCAATTAGTTTTATTTGAAATGCCACGCGCGCTACTACCATTTAATCCTTTATGTCCTGAAGGTACTGCGAAGTACATGTTTCATTAAAAAGCGAACCGTGCGTGTGCCTGGCTGCACGTATATTGCTTTTTCACCTTGTTACACTTCGTTTGAAGTTCTGCTATGTCATGCGTTAACGATTACAAAAAAATATTTATACTTAGCAAACGCGTTGCTTGAGCGGTCTTGACGTTTCTAGGATGAAGATGCTGGTGCGAAAATAAGAATGACATAATTCAGGATAATCTGCAACCGGCCAGTTTTTTATTTAGCTTCAGCTCGACATCGGCAATTTTCTTGTTCGCACATGAAAGACTAATAAAGACGATAAACGTTCAGTCTCATCAATGTTCTAAACAGAGTATAAATCTTTATGCTGAATAAAGATTCGTCTGAGAAACAGCAATCGATTAGAAATTTGTTTCTTCTTTTAAGTGTTCAAAGAAGTTGAAATCAATGTATCGAGATTTTTAAATTCTTCTTGTACATTTATTTCGTTTTATATTTCGCCTAATTTTTGTCACAAATACAAGGAATTCTTAAATCTTAAATTGCCAGATCTTTTCTGTCAATTTTATTCTACCAGTTTGGGTTATTTAAATTTGTCGCATTACTGCAATTCATAGTTATACGAGATTCGCTAATTAAGTTAAAATTGAAGAACTAACTGTTTTTAATAAACTTCCAGCAGCTATTGTATGCACACGCCATGCTCAGACAGAACCATCGCATTATGTTAACTCGTTAGTATTATTAACAGAAGAAATAAATGTCTATGTAAAATCTTGTATCGTACAATTTTTATTTTGCATAAACATTCGAGTAGCAATTTCTCTAAAAACATATAACGATAAAACTATTAAAAAATACAGGAACAATTTCAGTAATTTTTGGTTCGAGCAGAAAATTGATTTTTTGTATCTTCAAGATAATTATAATGCTAACCTAAATGGCCCAATACGACAATCGCGAGATACTGAAGTATTAAGTAGTTAGTTTTCAATAAAATTTTTTAATTTTCAGACTGTACCAGCGAGAAGCAATTTGCTAACCTAACTTTAAGTAAGATTTAATTTATTTATTTATACAATCATACGTTGTAATAAAAATTTGTAGAAAAACAGATACACTAGTTAATGTTAACGGTTCAGCGTAAAGTAGTTACAAGCGAGTAGAACGGGCGGGCAAAGTTTGCCGCGTACAACCGCGGATCCACCGCGTTACTGTCATTGATCCCCATAATCTCAGAGATCACCGGCTCCCTTTTCGCGTCGCAGCCATCAACGGCAGTCGTAGCGTCGCGATTTATCGGGGCGTCCCTTGTAAAACGTGACTTGACGAAGACCTTGCTCCAGTTTGGACGGAAACGAAACGACGGAATCTCTCGGCCCAGATACTTGCTCGCGAGAACCCGAGTTCCCCATCTTCCTCTCTCTCTCTCTCTCTCTCTCTCTCTCTCTCTCTCTCT
>CM052089.1:14485153-14496561 GCA_028453745.1 Agapostemon virescens
ATATTCACTACATTTCTTCAAGGACCATTATATAAAGCTCAAGTAAAATCAATTGAAATTAATTTTACCCTCAATATTCTCTAAGGATCAATACTTTTCAAAAGACTCTAGTATCAGGAGCGAAATTTGCTCTGAATATTTTCCAAGGATCAATTCTTTTTTAATTGTGCACAGCATCGGGAGCGACAGTCGTTCACAGACGCATTGGAATTTCAACACGCGAATCCGGGCTGGAGTCGGGTCCTCCAGCAGTATATTTATCATAAGCAGTTAGCAGTTGCGAGCAGCGTCGGAATACGGCAGAGGAGGAAGAGGAAAATTATTTTGTCAGTGGTGGAGAGTTGTTTGGAAGCGGCCGGAATCCTGGAAACGGCTCTCGGATCCGGGAAGCGATTGTCTGCGGCGTCCGTGAACTAGGTCCTAATCGTTCGGATCCCAGTGACCCGGACACGTTGTCCTTGCACTCGGTGACCCAGTTTCAGGATCGGGAGATTCTCGCCCGGCCCCAGGTATATACCAGGGATATACGTGTCAAGGTCCCTCTGTCCCTTTGACACCCCCGCAACCCCTTCGTTCATCTCGAATTGACGGCGTTAGAAACGGTTTTCGCGGCGATAGAACAAAATCGTCCGCTATTTCGAGACGTGGTCCACGAAAGAAATTCTTTTCTTCTCCTGCCTCCATACACCCCCTCCCCGCTCTTTCCCCCTTAGCGCGACCCACCTCCCCAGGGCTACTTCCCCGGATGTTCAGCTGTCTGACTACGTCCGAGTGACGTTGACGTCCACGGATTGTACACAATGCGACCGAAATAGGCAGCCGAACCGGAGGACTGCTGGTGCTTTTGTGTGCACGCTGGAGGAGATCTAGCAGTAGATTGCAGAATTTCCGAGTTTGAGAATTAATTTGGAAACGCCGCTGTCGAATGGAGTGGTGCTCCCTTTGTAATGAGCTGTTTGCAGCGGTAATAGGGCAGGATTGTACTAGGAGTTGGTTTAGTGTCTTGTCGAGGAACGCGATGGGACTTCAGCTAGAATTCTTTGCCTCGAGGGCAGCTCGTGTGCCGATGCATCGATGAAGCGTGCGAATGTCAATAATTTTTATCAATAATTTTTATCAATAGATTTTTACTGTGATGGTATTTCTCTTTATATATTGAAATGAATTTAATTCTCTCTGTACCAAGCCAGTATTAAAGTTGACAATCTATTATGGCTTTTCATACTGATTGAAACATGGAATGGCTCTAGCCTGAATTCATTGCTGCGAGGGTAGCTCGTGTGTCGATGCATTATCAAAGCGTGCGGATGTCAATAATTTTTATCAATAGATTTTTACTGTGATTGTATTTCTCTTTATATATTGAAAACAATTTAGTTTTCTCTGTTCCAAGCCAGTATTAAAATTGACAATATATTATGAGCCTTTTCAAATTGATTGGAACATGAAATGGCTCTAGCCTGAATTCTTTGTTGCGAGGGTAGCTCGTGTGCCGATGCATCGACGAAACGTATGGATGTCAATAATTTTTATCAATAGATTTTTACTGCGATCGTATTTATCTTTGTATATTGAAATGAATTTAATTCTCTCTGTTTCAAGCCAGTATTAAAATTGACAATCCATTATAAGCTTTTCATACTGATTGAAACATGGAATGGCTCTAACCTGAAAATTTTGCTACGAGGACAGCTCATCTGCTGATATATCGATAAAGCATATGGATATCAGTAAATTTGATCAAATATTTCATAATACAACAACTCCGATCTATTCAATAATTTGACACAAAAATCAAATTCCGATTTATATCATCGCTGCGAAAATGTTCTTAGACAAGAAAATAACGTGCGAATACTTTATGAACACTGCAGCTGCCTGTATTACAGACGGCATAATTGTTTAACCGCTATCTTCAGAAACAAACGAGTTATTCAAGTGGCCTGCTTTAAATTCCCCACCCTGTATAGAAGGATTAACGTGGCTTTTAGCGAAACGGTTCATTCAATTTTACTTTACGCATTTCCGCGCAGCTTCGTTCACCTTCCAACAGAATTACACAAACCTTGGTTAGAAAATTCTGTTTCCCACACGCCGCGGTGTACAAAACATTTCCGCGCTCATGGATTGTTTGTTTTATATTCCAAGTGCAGTATCTGAAAAGGCTTTTAACAACCGTGCAACAAGTGAAAACTCCTTATTATGTTCTGAGCACTGGTCAGAAAAAAATCTTTCGTCCTTCGTTCGCGGAATATAAATCGTAAAAATCCATCGAGAAACTTCAGCACGCCTCTGCGAATTTAATTCCGGTTTAATCCTGGCCCCGGTGGCTTCTTCGATAAAGTATGAATTGCGCAGATATTTCGATTAAGTCGAGTCAAAGAATTGTTTCTCCCTCGATCCGATTTGTACGGTTAATATTGCGCCCGGAAGACGCGGTATCCGCTGTTGACTCGAATAAATAAAGCCTGCAATAATGAAAGTTGAACGGAACGGTTCCAGATTGGAGAAAGATGGTTTCAAGAGTTTTTAAAGAACGTCCGAGCGTTGAAACAACGGACGCGAATTTCTCATTGCGACAGGAAAGTCGAGAGAAAGAAGGCACCGCCTTAACGAGGTAATAACGGGGAAGATACGATTACTTCTGCGCGAGATTCGAGGATGTGAATCGGTTGAAAAATCACTTTTGGGATCCGAGGAGACCGCGAGAATCCTCTTAACCGACGATTCTTCATCGATTTTTCTTCGGCCGCACAAATGTCTTATACTTGGTAAATAAAAGTGAAATTTAACATTTTTGCAGAATAAAGCACCGAGCAATTTGATTCGAAATTTCATACTCGCGCTAAGGAATAGTTGCAAAGTGTGCGTAAACATTTTCAAGCATTTATAATAATTTTTCACAGAGTTACAGCGGTTGAATATGAAATTTTGTGTGAATTTCATACGAAAATGTTGTTTTTGAAGTTTTAATTGACTTAGACCATTTTCAAAATTAATTGAATGTCCTGTAAATGACTTAAAGTAATAAAGAAACTACTAGTTTTATTAGAAACAATAACTTTAATGAAATAATTCATGAACATTTATTAATTATCTTTAAAAAATAATCCATTTTTATCGTTTCAGGCTTTTATCATTATGAGTTTTTAGGATTCTTAAAATGTTCCTCAAAAACAGGAGGGATGTATTTATCATCTATGATTATATTTATGATCATATTGATAATGTTTATATAATTTCTTTAAATTTTTTACTTAGACCACTTTGATGAATATATATGGAATGAATTCCATATAATGTTGAAATTACAACCACTAATCTAATGGTTTATTTTTGACAATATCATAAAAATTACATCGAATCAATTTAGTTTAAAATAATGTGGTGTGAAATAACTGATAAACTAATTTTTTTTTTAAATTTTGACTTAGTCCACTTTCATAATTATGAGCTCATATATTCTCCAATATAAATACGATATAAAAACCTGCGACACAAAATTTAAAAAACAATGTGCAAAAACATTAGAAGCATTAAGAAACATTAATTAAAATTTTGCTACAGTGATTTGTAAATCTGTTCTCGAGTTGTTAAATTACAGGAATATGAAGAAACAAGAATTTCCGTTAATTGTCGCAGTGGAAAGATGGTTATGTTCTCTACGAACGTATCTAAAGGCGACAAGAGGCATTTGATCCGCCTAGAGTGCTGTTCTCCTCGCATAATTGTGTTAATCCTCTTACGATCGGTCCACAAGGAGGTTTACTCCTTTGCGTGGGAGTCTCGGATCGAAAGCTTCCGAGAGTGACACAGCTAACCAATTATCCCTAAGACACTCGAGATTAGCGTACTTTCGAGTAGCTACCAACAAAGCGACGTTAACTTTTGCAATAAGAGCGTCGTCGCTACTGGTAACAATACAACCTCGGATCACGAAAAGAGCGAAGAGGAAAGTCGCGGTGGAAGTTGATCGAAGATATTAATCCAGCTTGACGCGGAGAGCTAACGTAGCGTCGGTAGATGGACGAGAAGTATTTGCTCGCAGAATTAACAATAGGTGCAACAAACCTGGATTAGAACGGAGCCGACCTAATCCTGTCTGTAAATCGCAACAATCCGCGGGTTCTACGGGATTCGCAACTCGACGTTTTCAGCTCTTTCTAGGATGCGATTTCTGAGCCTTTGAAAAATTGTTTTTACTTTTTAGTCGTTGCTAGTTTTGTTAGATTCCTGATATTCAATTTTATTTGAACTTAGTACACGATAATCTTAGAATGGACACTTAGGATAATTTTATACTGCTTTACGATTTTGTTGCTTTCTCTCTCTACCTTGTATTCGTAAATTCTTGTCTGAGGGAAAAGTGTTCTACTTTTAAAAAGTTGGAAATTTGGTATTGAAAGTGGTGGGAATAGGACCAATAGGAATTGTTGGAAATTACTAATAATAGTTAGAAATGACTAAATTACTAAATAGGAGATAGTGTGGCTGGAGACAGAATTTAGATTTCACTTATCTTAACTTGACGCGTTGAATGCGGCGCCATTTTGCTTAGCTTCTGCGTTACATTTGATTTACCTTTAAACGGAAATAATGCAACTGTGCATAAGCAAAAGACTCGCTTAGCCCATTTAATATTAATTTGTAAATTTGATACAGCCAGTTAAAAATATTTGCTTAATCTATGAGGTATCCAACAGTTTTTAGTTTCAGCATTCTTCGGTTGGGTGATACTTATGCCACGACGATTAATGCACGTTTATTAATTTTGAAATTTAATCGTTTGCAAAGTTTTGAATTTAAATATTTTTATTTATTCGAGTTTTTGGGTAGCAATTTTCTTTCGTGTGTTTGTGGAAGGCTAATCGTTTTATTGTAGCTAATATAGATAGCTAATTGTTTCAATTGTCTGCAAGATCATTGGAATTTAGATAGAACATTTGATCCTGATTCAAACTGAACTCCTGCCACTCGAAGGTTGACGTAATTCGTTTATGAGAATGATGTGGTTGTATTGTTGTACCAATGAAATTGCGACTGTGTTCCGTAACTTTCTTGTAGAAGCGTGTAGAGTGCGAATCATTGCGCGTTTATACTAAATTTAACCGAGTGTGTAGCATAAAACGGACATAAGTGAAAATTCAACAGGGTTTTACAATGTCTGTTGGCGGAACAATGCACTTCCTGTTTTACTCGATTTGCTCTCATGAATTTGTAAGACGGTGCCCAGTCTAATCGTAATGGTTGCTTTCGAAGACAACGGAAATACCGCAAGAAAGTCTTCGCAGATCCGAGTGCCAGTGGCAACAATGTAAATTAGACATGAAAAGAATCTTCATCGATCATGGACCACTACAAATCCTAACTTGCATCGATAGACTTAAGTGTTTTAAAAAATATATTGACTAGGAGTCTGTAGATTTATAACAATATTCAAGGAAATATTTTGTGTAGATTGTGAGTAGTATAACGTTTGAAACATCATTGATAAGGGATCGTCCGGAGACCAAGAACCACCATTGCTGCGAGAGCTTCGTCCAGTGAAAGAAGCGTCGCGTAAATTGAACACATGCCAAAAATGAATAAGCAGACTGCGGATGTTTATGCACTTATATCGAATTCGAAAATGTCAGCTTGGATATACAATGGGTCCAAAAAGTATTTCATTTCCCCATTTTTGAAAAGTTGCGAATCTTTGAACTGCAACCATTTCGTTAAAGATGATCGTACAAGTATGAATTTGGACTCATTTTAAAGCTTGAAGTCTCTAGTTTCATAATTCATTATTTATCTTATTCGACAATTTTTTTTCTCCGATATAACGAGCCAGAAACTGAAGACGAATTTTTTCTAAAAAATTTTGTATCTTCGAACAGCTGTAAAAATTTGTTTGGCCGCTGAAATCACTGTAGATTTCGAGATCATTGAAAGTGACGTTCTTAAAAGAAGTCTGAATTCCTTAAGTCTATGATAATTTCATTTACGAAAGAAATTTGTGAATGTTTATGGAGGCGTTTGCGACCACGTTGTTGGCACGTGTTGTAAAATGATCTTAGAGGAAAATGAACATTGTTTTGCAAAAGTAGAGGTTTCGTGTTTTAAAATAAGCCTAAACTTACGATTGCACTATTTGTATTTACGAAATAATAACAATTTAAATATTTCGAATTTTCAGGAACTGCAGTGTTTAAATTATTTTTAGGATTTGTCCGTTTAAAAATTTATGCGTTATTTATACCACGAGAGACTCTTCGGTAACAAACTAAACATCCCCTCGTTTCTCACGAAATTATTCCCAAAATGTGAAGTTGACACTAACATCCTTAGTCTATTATTAAATTCAGTAAACTTTAGTTTCTTTATTCGCTTGTTGCGCTCGAATAAGATCCGAGATATGCAATCAATCGCACAATATTTCCCATTAGTAACTTCCTCATTATTGAATCGAAACCTCGATTAATCTATACTTATAGCAATGCAAAGAAATAAACGCGACGCGACTCACAATATCTTCACGAAATTACCATTCCCACTAACAAGGGGAGGCCGAGACATGTGGGTCATGGATTTTAGCGTGTCTCTATTTGTTGCAGCGTAGGTGTCACCGAATATACATCATACAACACACAACAGTATGCGTTTCAAAGTTGCTTGCAACTTTTCCAGTCTTTTTAAAACCAAAGAAACACGCCGATGGATTAGAATACATACTAAAATTATATCACTTACTCGTGTAATAACAATTAGCCGTGTTCGCAAAGTAGCTGGCCTCGCAGTCGAGCTTTTGCCAAAAGCAAAAAAATTAAAAAAAGCCCGTCTGCGAGATCAGTCACTTTAGAAACACGGCTAATTGCTAGTACACCAGTAGGCGAAATAAAAAACGCTCGAGTGTAGGGCCCATGCTTAAAACATGCGTTCTCTTATGACGCCTACACTGCGCATACACGAGACACGTTAAAATCCGTGAACTATATATTCTCCTAAGCTGTGTTTCCCACTTTGCATAGACAAACGACAACGAACGGAAGGGTAATCAGTGAAGAAGCTACTGTAAAAGAAGAATGTTCTCACCTAGGCCAGGTGTAGACGCCAGAGACCTCGAACCCGAAGTGCCAGCTTCCGGAGTACGCTCCTTGGCCCTTGGGCCCGGTGCAGACCCCGTGTCCGTGGGCCTTCCCGTCTTCCCAACCGCCGCAGTAGGTGCCGCCATCGTCGAAATCGAATCTGCCGCCGTTAAGCTGAGCGCGATTTGACCCCGCGGTGGCGGTACCTGTCGCTCCAGTTTGGGCCGTGCCTATGCCACCTGTTTGTGGCAATTGGGCACCACCTGCCACCCCGTTCGGTGCCCCGGACTGTTGGCCAGACTGTGGCTGTTGCTGCATCTCTCTGCACCGGTGCTCCTCCGCCGCCTCCTCCTCCTCCACCACCTCCTCTTAGCCTCCCCACCGTACACGTTTTCCTCGTTCTCCTCTTCTTCCACCTCTTCCTCGTCTTCTTCTTCGTCGTCTTCGTCTTGGTCGTCTTCGTGATCGTCGTGGTAGTCGTCGTCGTCGTCTTCGTGGTTACGTTCGTCGTCGTCGTCGTGATCGTCGTGTCGGCCCGTTAGCAAAAACCGCAACAAAACCGTCCCCCTGGACGTTGCTCCATCCTTCCTGTCCGCCTCCACGTTTCCCGTCTTACGCGTACCGACAACGGACCTCTGCAAGATCACACCACACCACCCTTCTCTTCAACAAGCCTCTTCGCACAACAGAATCTTGATCACCACGCGAACTACTCTCCACCGAGACACGGGGCCCCCGCGATCGTTTTTCGCAAGGTCTGGGAGCCTGGGACCATACCGATTATTCACTCGATGGTTCAGGGGGACTCTTTAGGCACCCTCTTTCTCTCCCCCTCCCTCTCACTAAATCTCTCTCTCTCTCTCTCACTCTCTCTTTCTCTCGATCGATCTCTACCCTCGTCGAACGAGCGGACACACGCGGGTGTCAAGGACACCCGGTTTCTCTGCTCGCCCCGCGATTCAGGCGCTATAAATACTAGCCCACCAGAGGCCAGAGAACCGAAGCTAGATGAAAATTTTCTAGGATTCGACACGGGTTAATTTTAGTCCCCCGCCGCTCTGCGTCGAGCGAGTTAGACCGATCGGAGAAAGAGCGAGCGGCGATCACGAGTCTTGTTCGCGAACAGAGAGAGAGAGAGAGAGAGAGAGAGAGAGAGAGAGAGAGAGAGAGCCTCCTCGATCCCGATCGGTTCTCTTGTTCGATCGCGCGAACAACCAGGCTCCCCTGCGAATTGGACCGCGCGGTCTCGGCCTTGAAACACGCTTTCGAACACGCCGGGGGATCGATAACGGGCGGTCGCAACGATCTCTCTCTCTGGGAACACCTTGGTCTTCTGCACGCTCCCCTCTCTCCTTTCTCTCTCTCTCTCTCTCTCACTTTCTGTATCGCCTCCTTCCTTGGCACGTCGCTAGAGCGAGAGAGAGAGCGAGATGGAGAAAGAGACAGAGGCAGAGAGAAAGAGAGAGAGAGAGAGTATGCTACACCCCCCACAAAAACACACGCACACACACACCTCACCCACTCCGATTCGATTCGTCCCGACCAGAACCGATCCGTGATCGGCGGTTTCGCGCCACCTCGGGTTACGTACCCGTGGACACAACACCACCGAGGCTCTAGGCTACGAAGAAGCACACGACACGAGAGTCGTACCCTCCGCGTTTTCAGCGTACCCGCCTCCAGGCGTTCGATACCCGCCGCGACACCAGAAGAGGATGCTGCCGCTTCCCCGTCGTCGTCGAACTTGTCGAAACTCGACGGCCGAGCAGCCGCGGTTTCGCCGTCCGTCTGACGCCGTTACGCAACGCTTCTATAAGCATCCGTGATCCGCTCGGAATGTGGCCCTCTCTCACTCTCTCTCTCTCTATCTGTCTCTCTCTTTCTCTCTTGGTCACCGATCTCCGTCTCTCTCCGTGTCTCTCGCTCTAACCAGCGGATCCTCTCGTCGCACGTCGTCGTCGTCGTCGTCGTCGTCGTCGTCGTCGTCGTCAAGCCGTTCTCTTTGGCCGTTCCTCTCCTCTCTGCCCTACTCGCGAGAATCGACCGAGGATCGAAGAGGCGCGAAACTGCACGGGCTACCTGGGGTAGGCCAGCTAGCCTGGCTGGCTGACAGGCTCGGTTCGTTAAACGGTGTCCAGCTAGCAGCCCGAGGAGGAGAACAGCATTCTTACGAGCGTGTAGCAGAGGTCTCTCCTCCTACGTGTGCGGGAACGGTCACCAGTGAATCAGCCGCCTCGCCGCCGCGCCGCCTCTTCCTACATGCGGGCTCTCGTGTCAGGCTTAAAATATTCACTAGACTTCGCGAATCAGCTTCACGGGCGACCGGTGGTGCTCCGCCGGGAATGTGGAACGATCTTCGATAGCTCTCCCTCGTGATCCGGTCCGAACGGATCCCCGAGCGATTTATCCGAAACAAACCGGGACAGACCGGGATCGAACTTTCCGGATGGTACCGACAGAGAGACCACCGCACGGCCCGCGCACAACTATCGAAAACGATCAGCAACCGGGCAACGTGACGGCCAGGAACACCAACGTCACTGTCGTCTCGGTCGTCATGGTCGTTGATGGTCACCACGACAGAACCACGGGTCCGCGCGCACCTCCGCACCTACGTCCGTCCGCTCTAGCGATGCTAGAGCGGTGCTCGCTCGCAAACCGCTCGAGCTCTAGCCTCGAGCTTCGGCTAGCTGGCTAGGAGCTTCTATTTTTACCATGGGGTGGCGAATTGTTCCCCACGCCGGCGGCCCACGAGGCGGCAGCTCGAGAGCGGACAAGCGGAGGTTCGCCAATGCGACCGGGTTCAAACCATTTATAAATAGTTGATGTTCTCGCGCCGCGCGGAAAATCGGCGACCATCGCACCGGACCCGACCGAACCAGACGCGAAACCTTCCCGCGGGGAGGGACAAGCGATTTATGCGCGGAGAAAGTAGGTTGAGGTTTGTCTACGTTTCCGAAGGTTTGGAGTACGCTCCGACGTGTTAGACACACTCAGTTGCCTGAGAATTCTGGGTGGGTTTTGATACGAAGATTTGGAGGAGCGTAGTGTTGTTGGTCGATGAACGTTGACGTTGGAATCGTTTGTTTGGAGCGGTTTGATGCGGCCGTGTTTGATGAGTTTTGGAGAGGATCGTTGAGAATGCGCGTTTTTGTATGGTCGAGGTGATCTTGTGCTGGGAGTTGAAAGACAGTGACTTGTCTAGTGATGATCGATGTTTGCACAAACGTTTTGGTTGGAGAGGTTTTATTCAATTTGAATGTAGGTGAGGATTCTTAGAGATTTTCGGTGAAGTCGGTGTTTGATGATGAGGATTTTTAGAGATTTTTGATGAACAGAATGTGTATATAATTATTAATGCCTCAGATTTTTTAATGGAAGCTGACAGTGGTGATTGATGTTTGTACAAACGTTTCGATTGAGTGTTTAAATTTAGTATGGATGTATACTAGGATTTTTGTACGTTTCCGATGAAGACGATTCCCGTTTGTTCAATATTCACAGAATGTTATTAATACAAGTCTACAGAGATTGATCTTGTGTGGACATGTTTGTTGAAAGTGGTATCAATAAAACATGACATATCCATTGATGATGAATGTTTGTGGTTCAATTGAAAGTTTTCATCAAGCTTTTAGCTATGTAAGAATTTTTATAAATTCATCTTGAAAATAATGTTTGCATAATGTTGTTTGTTAAAGATGGTTTCAGTAGAAGTGGATGTGACGAACGATAATGATCAGGTTAACGATATCCCCACAATTAGACTTTCTCAAAATTAAATTGAAACAGCACAGATTCCATTTTAGTACGGTACTTTGATAAACATTTTTACTTGAGAAAAATACAAATAAAATAAAATTAATCAATAAAAATACAAATAAATATTATTTGCTAAAGAATAAATTAATAAATTTGCGACAATTTTGTATCAGCAATATATGACACGGATACCATTTCGTTTGAACGTGAGAGTAACGTTTATATACGAGTGTAATTTATAGTAAACGATTTGTGTGTAGGTATGGGTCGAGTTTCGTTTTATGTATTCGACGAATTGATTCGGGACATTCGTAGATGTTGATGGAATGGATGGTTATTAGGGCTTTGATTGATGCATCAGATTGATGGATATTGATGTATAGCTAGTTTAGTATGCATATGGACCATGCAGGTGTTCCTAATTAACCGGGTGCCTCATAGGTTTAATCGAACATGATGTACCGACTAACGTATTTGTTTATGGGAGATTGATATATTTGCTTAATGTGCATAACGGTGACATATGGAATCACCGAAATTGATTACAAAATAATGCCGCGATACGCGAGGCGAAATTGA
>CM052089.1:14496571-14512372 GCA_028453745.1 Agapostemon virescens
TACATTAAATCCTTGTACGACTCTATATAAATCTGATTATGTAATCGCTAAAAATATACAATGAAAGACCATATACGTTTGCAAAAATACAAGGAAAAATCAGTCTCAATTGTAATTGAAACGAAAAAAGGACAGAGACTAACTCTAACCTCGCTTCACTCTCAAACGATCCACAAATCTGTCACAAAACTCGTCAATTTATAAAAGTTATGTCTCTCTAACATTTTAAAAAAGCAGCCACAAATGGAAAACAATTCGTAAAATAAAACGCGAAGCTCGACTCTCCAATTAATTCTACAATACCAGATACACCAGCTTCCATACTTTCAGTATTCAAGAAGATCCGTCAGAAACGAAGGAAAAATCAGTCTCAATTGTAATTGAAACGAAAAAAAGGACAGAGACTAACTCTAACCTCGCTTCACTCTCAAACGATCCACAAATCTGTCACAAAACTCGTCAATTTATAAAAGTTATGTCTCTCTAACATTTTAAAAAAGCAGCCACAAATGGAAAACAATTCGTAAAATAAAACGCGAAGCTCGACTCTCCAATTAATTCTACAATACTAGATACATCAGCTGCCATACTTTCAGTATTCAAGAAGATCCGTCAGAAACCACATGAATTCCCAAAGATGAACGAAAAAAACGAAAAAATCAATCGATTGAACGACCGAAAAAGCACAGGACTGCGTATCTAACGGTCTCAGAGGTGAATTTTCGTATTTCATGAAAAGCTATTAAGAAACCAATAATTTCAACGAAAATAGAGAGAGGTTTGAACCTCGGGAAAGTTTAATAGCGATCGAAGAAAACGGAGCGCATTAATCTTTCTATCGTTCAATATTTAAAAAACAAAAAAAAAACGAAAAAGGTCTATGAAAAGCGCATCAATCCGCCGAAAATAGAAAGAGAGTTCGATCGCGATGCGACAATCTAGGAAACCCAGCGGTGCAGCGACTTCTCTGTTTTCTAATTTTAAATAAAATCCGCCGAGAATGCAGCTATCGTCGAAATTGGAAGAAAAGCTAAGCTCGCGGTTGCAGCAGCAGCCTCGGCAGGAAAAGGACGAAGCCGAGCGCGAGCGTTCTCTTTAATATTGAAGACGAGCGGTCGGAACGAGAGGAACCGTATCGATTCGCGAAAACAGAGGGGAAGATCGATCGGTCGAGTGATTGCGATTGCGAGAACAGAATAGCGGTAGAATCTGTCGGTGTATGCTCGTTGAATACTATTGAAACGTCGCGCGAGCGGCGAGTTCGATCGTCGATGGGGGAAAACACGAGCGTCTATAGACGGTGCACGCTGCGGCTGCATTTTTGATGCTGCACATGCGGGCCGCGGTGATGTCGGTCAGTTACATTTCTCTCTCTCTCTCTCTCTCTCTCTCTCTCTCTCTCTCTCTCTCTCTCTCCGTCTGGTCGAGGAACTAGGCTTCCTTCGGCTCGTCGGAGCACACATTCGACCAATGCTCGGTGTCAACGATCCAACGGGAACAAATATCTATGTATACCTCTATATAATCGCGGTACATACGGTTCTACAGGCACATGCACCGTGCATGTATACATGAGAGGAGGCGGATTGAATCGCGTTCGCGGCACGAGTAGCCCCGCCATATGCGCGCGTCTTCTTTTTTATATAACAACAATCAATTAATCGATACCGTTGCACGCAAGAACGAGAAATAATCACGCGTACAACGATGATGCGACGATCCGGCGCGGCCAGGAGGAAAAGAAAGAGGCTATACAAAGCGCCGGTACACCCTCATTATTAAAATAACTCCTATGAGGATGTTCGGTCTTGAAACCCACTCGGTTTCGAGTGCCAGGTCTGGGTTAGCCACGCGGCTGTTCACGAGACTATTCGAATCTCGGGGATCCAGTTTCCTTCTATTCGATTCTTACAGATCGAAGTTTTCCGAAGGCAGGAATCGCTGAGCACGTTTCGATAGCGCCGTCGGTCGGCGATCGGTTTCAAATTAATTCCGAAATGGAAGCTGACGCAATTAGCAGTCTAGATTTAACTCTCCTCCGCTCACGTTCACCCATTTCTGTCTCCATTTATGGCAAAATCACTATTTTCTCGGTGGTAATAATACGTCTTAATACGGTTGCTTAATATATATAACCCTATATATGAAACTAGATTTCTCTATTTAGTATGCTAAGTCGATTAGATTGAATATCATTTGTAGACTCGTTCTATAGTTATCCTCGTGTGTACAAGAATTGAATATTAATTTTTGTAGCGAGGTACGTGTACAGTACATTTGAGAATTGCAAGAGGATTACAAGAATAATTTTTATAATAAATGTAGATCTCACGGTTTATGATTGAGTTAGTTGTTTGGGTTAAATAATATTTTGAATTAATTAAGCGATGGGAAATTTGGAATAGAGTTAGTTGTTGAGCTAATTTGTTGAATAGAATGTAAGGAAATATTCCTGCGCGCCGAGTTTGGTTATTTTGTTTATGAAAAATTTTCGAACTGTAAATGTATTTCAAAATCAATTAATTCGAATATCTGCATATTGGTGGTGTAATTTATTAGCGTTAGTTAAAAATATTGTCGACTGATTGTTAGCAGAGATGAAATAATTCGCTTGAAATATTGATAATACTGTTTCCCCATCGATGGTTGCTGCAAGTAGAAACGGCGGACCATAGTCAGACAAACGGTGCGAGCTCGAAAGAGAACCACGTGTACACTGACTCTTGAAAATAATTACATATAGAGGGAAGACTACCGATAAATTCACATTGAATGAATGTCCATCCATATTTATGTGTTCTAAATAAATTCTTATGACAATCTATTAATTATTTCGTACTTTAGTTGCAGTATAAGGAAAATCTATTACACTGTCCAACAAAATCAAACTTTTTTCGAGTTTTGCAATACCTGTTGGGTGATTCTTATACACTCTGTCATGCTAAAACCAAATCCGCAAGTAGAATTGCTCCATCACCCAACGTTTTCGAAAAATTTTGATTTTTGTAAAAATTCATGATTTTGATAAAAAATGACGTGGTACGCAAAAACTAAACACGCGAGAAAGTTCAACTTTGAGTCAGGAGATAGAGGGGACTCTCCTCTACACATCCATATAGCCAATTATATTTTTATGTACTCCCTAATAGTTGTAAATGATTGTTAAAGTTTGAAAATGTGCCGACGCGGGTACTTTATACGCTCTATTTTTGTATTTATGCCAAAAATCCTTTATCTAGCAAGAATTTACTACTCAGGAATGCATTCTACAGACATTTCTGGTAAAGAAACCATTCACGAAAAGTATTTGCTTCCCTTAATATACGAGAAGGATCAGAAAATATTCATTGACAGCTTGACCATTGCAGCCTTTTCTCGACTCGCCAGGGCCGTCGCTATGTGTAGTCGACGTTGGTACTACTCAAGTATGTCTTTGCTTACTATGCTTAATTACATACATTCTTTTTTGTCTTTTTGGGTGCCAATCATTATAAAAAATTATAAAAATACGAGTTATATTCACATTTCATTGTGGAAATGCTTAATAAAGAAAATTGAATACATTTTTACAAAAATCAAAATTTTTCGAAAACGTTGGGTGATGGAGCAATTCTACTTGCGGATTTGGTTTTACCATGACAGAGTGTATAAGAATCACTCAACAGGTATTGCAAAATTTTTTTGATGTTTTAATAATTTTGTTATTACTCATAAAATTGATTGCTTACTAATAAATTTGGTGCTCTGAACAAAGTCTAATAAATATGTATTAATCATTCGATTTTCCGGTTAAAATTTTATACAACGTATCGTTCGATCAAAACATCTAATGATTCAGTCGAACCCAAATGTTTTAAATCTAACTCAAATCAATTGGCCAGATAAAAAATCTATTGGTTCGTTGAAAATCTAATTCAAATATATTTATGTGTCTAAAAAGCTTATGGTTCGGTTAAAATTTAATTGAACTCTGTTGATTAATCAAAGAACTTTAATGGTACACGTGCGATCTAACAAAGGAACATATTCAGATGCGAAAATCCGATAGCGTTATTGTTTAAACAAAAAACTTTTGTTAACATTTTCTTGCGCGACTACATTTCCCATTGAAAAACACACAATTTAAAAAAAAATTCAGATTTTTCGATCTCTGGTTTCCGAGATATCTCAAAAATACCCCAACTTTGAGGGTTGTTTCCACCCCTTCAAAGTGGATGGTCATCGATAAAAAAAGCACGTGTCAAATATTTTTCAAAAAACTAGAAGCTCACATAAGTTTCATCAAAATCGGATTTTCGCATCTGAATATATTCCCATGTAAGTTAAATCTATCGATAAATTAAAAAACCTAATGGTTCAGTTAAAATGTAATTGAACTCTGCAGATCGGTGAAAACCTCAAATGGTGGACGTACAATGTAAGCTAAACCTTCTGATAGGTCAAAGAACGTTCTCAAGGTTCTTTAGGTTCCCTTAAGATCTAATCAAAATCTAATTTATGAATTACAAAACCTAACGACTCAATTAAAATTTAATTCAACTTTGTCGAGATGTAAGGAACTCCGACGTAGTTAAAATCTAGCGAAGATCTATCGAGCATGTTGCAATCCAACGAATATTTATTCATCACTCGGAGTTTCAGTCGAGGCAATTACTTTTAAAAGAACAATATAGCACAGCGTCGTTCTGAAATACACTCCCGTCGCGATAATAATAAAAAGCTATCGATCAGGCTCTATATTTTCTGAATGCTTATGGGCTAGCTGTTGTAGAAGAGGCTGGTGTATTTTCGTACGAGGGATAGATTAATTGGAGAAGATTCACAGCTCTGCTCTGCGTGGAACGCTAGAGGCTAGACCGAGCGTGCGACGCCCTCGTTTCACGCATGCCTCTTGCACCTGCATCGTCCGGCTGCACCGTGGCCGCGAATCATGCACATCTACGATGCATTGTGTGCGCCACCGGAGGCCGATTATGTCGATTGACGTGATCACACGGCCGCGACAAGCCGGATCGTCCCGAGGATCCGAGGACAAACTTGTGCATCCGCGAGCTGCATTCGACGTGCGTTTCAAATTAAATGGAACGTAAAACAAAATGAAAAGAAAAATAGACTTTCTGCGTTTGAAAATTCCATTCATTGGGTTATTGTTCTCTGTGAAAACACAAGGATTTTCACGAGGATTTTCGACGCAATCGAACCATTCGCGTCATAAGGAAAAATACAAAGTTATTCATCGACAATTTTTATTATTAACCCTTTGCCATATTGTGACGAGTCAGATTCGTGTTGAAAATTTGAACCCTTAGCATTCCAATGGCGTCTCTGAGGCACCATTAAAAATTGTTAAATTATTATTTAAAACCATTTTTACAGCTCTATGTTTGTATCTATGAAGTTGCTAAAAATCGAGGTGTTACATGTAGGAGTAACAGCAATAAAATTTATTAAGATCAAATTATTATTTATCGAATTATTCTGCATCAAAAAGTGTCTCGATTTTGGAATTAAAATTGCTTAAAATGCAAAGGCTAAAATAACGTTTAACGAATATAAATATTCTGTCTTTCCTTTTAGACGAAAATGTTGGTCATTTATAATCAATATTTAATTATCGAAGTAGATGTAGAAGTATAAAGAATGTAAATTGTTTTTTCTCTTTTGTAACATTTTTAGAGATGAAGATGTTGCAATAACTTTAGTTGCAAAAGAAAATAGTATGGCAAGGGGTTCAATTGAGACAGAAAATATAGAAATAGTTTGGAAAGCGAATGAAACTTTGTTTCTGCGATTTGTATAAGTTTGTTACACATATTTTTACCCACGAATGTATACGTGTGTTCGATCGATGGTGTTCAAGAAAGTAGTTTACCGAACGTTTTGTGTCAGTATAAATGGACCGAACAGACTCGAAAGCGAACACGAGGTTGTGTTGGGAAGCCTGTAATTTAAGAGGTACTCGATTCCGGGAAATGGAGGTTTAATTAGAGACGTTTCAAGAAATTATAAAATGTGGGTCAGAAGCGTAAAAGAATTCCGATGATCCTCGAAGTACAGAGTCAATAATAGAATCTACGACTTAAAATCGTACTTCTTTGGGAGCATTCGTCACGAATCAATATTGAATCTCGGAGAGTAGATTCGTGCGTTCCAATGGCTATAGTGAATGGAATATAGTGACTGCGTTTGAATCTACGTCTTAAATTCGGAACCCTTTACAACCGTGCGTTCCGAGAAGGAATTAGATCCAGGATTTATTTATGCTCTTTAGAATCTACCATCCGAAAATGTCCAGTTTTCAAAAATCAATTGTCGATTGACTTTAGATCTTTAATATTGTCATGAAACTTCTAAATTAGAAAATTATTTGATGTATCAAATAGCTTTTTGCAATCCACATATTATTAGAATTGAAATAATTTTGCAGTTAGGATGACTCCGGAATCTTCTAAAACGTAAAATAGTGTGTTTCAAATTCTCCTATAAAAATTGAAATTATTTTTCAGGACGCTCGCGAAGATTCTAAATTTAAAAAGAAACCTCTAACATATTAAACAGTTCAAGTGCATGCAATAAAATTAGAATAATGTTTGCTTGAACGCCCATCGAACTCGTTAAAATTGAAAATACTCCACGTGCAAACTCGAGGACCCCTAATCTCCTCTGAGATTCTCTGAAAATCGTCTGAAAATTCTGAAAGGCCTCTCAAAATTGAGGCTATGGTGTTCGACCCAGCAGAAGAAAATATGCTATCCGACAATTTACAAATTCTCGCAACTAGTCGCTCTCGAAACTTGTAACACTATCCTCGGAATCTATGTTTCGAAACGATCTCGACCTCGCTACTCGTAAAGAGCTCAATAATCCTCGTATCCGAAAAGACTGAATTCGAGAACCCCGTAAAATTCAGTGCCATAGCGTGACCCTAACTTCCCGGGCCATCAATTGCGAACCGAAATCACAACATCGCCTCGCGGCCAGACTAAACTTCAACACCGTCGAAAATACAATAGCACGGTGCGCGTCACCTCGTGCTCCGAGAACCATTCGTCACAATTCACCGCAACGAAGGTTTGTATAAAAATTCCTGGGGCTACGAGAGAGTCTCGAACGAACCAACGAACGATCGAACTCCCTTCTTTCCGGAGATCAGCCTCGGCGAGGAACTCTTTCCAAAAATACACGCGAAAAATCAGGGCCCGCGTTGCGGCGAGTCGTGGCCCGCAGCTGCAAGCATCACCAAAGAAAACACCCGGAAATAGAGCGAGCAACGCTAGTAGAGCACGCGATTCGCTGGAGGCGTGGGCCCGGTGTCATCCGGGGTGAACCAGGAAGTGGACATGCGGAGACAGATACGGCGAAACGATCATCTGCACGAGACCTAACAGAAAACATCCCGGTCATTTTTTCGCTCTATTACGTTCGCGAGGCTGTTTCTCTTGCTAGCATACATTCAATTTTCTGAAGAATTAAATGACAAAAATCCAATATAACTCAGATCATTTGTACAAAATTAAAATATTAAGGGGAAAGACAGTGCTGTTCTCAGATTTCTCCTATTAAAGGACACAAAGATTCTGCATACCTCGCCTAATCTCTATAAAAGCATTTAGAAAACAACAGACCAGCTTCTGTGAGTCCCTCGTCCACCGAAGAACTCTTGCTAGCACACATGCAATTTTCTTCAGAATGAAATGACAAAAATCCAATATAACCCGTATCATTTGTATAAAATTATAATATTAACAGAAAGACAGTCCTGTTCTCAGAGTTCTTCTATTAACATTAGAACCACCAAACCAGTCAAAATGACTGGTCCCAAGTTTTTTCTTTCGCAACTATTGAAGTTATAAAAATGTTTTCATTAGTAAATTTCTGCTGTACTTGTTTAATGAACCACGTGTTACAATGAAAATTTAATAGAGTTGAATCGATGCAATCTGGTTATTGCCACAAAGCAATGTATATCGTTGGATTTATTGTTCGGTAGTTCTAGTCTAAAAGGACACAAAGATTCTGCATACCTCGTCTAATCTCTATAAAAGCATTTAGAAAACAACAGCCTAGCTTCTGCGAGTCCCTTATCCACCGAAGAACTCTTGCCAGCACATATGCAATTTTCTTCAGAATGAAATGACAAAAATCCAATATAACTCAGATCATTTGTACAAAATTATAATATTAAGGGGAAAGACAGTCCTGTTCTCAGAGTTCTCCTATCGAAGAACACAAAGATTCTGCATATCTCGCATAATCTCTATAAAAGCATTTAGAAAACAACAGCCTAGCTTCTGCGAGTCCCTCGTCCATCGAAGAACCCTTGCTAGCAAACATTGTATTTTCTTCAGAATAAAATGACAAAAATCCCTTATATCTTTACACAAATGATAGTCCAGTTTCACAAAGTCAAGCTTCCAAGCAAGAATTCTCACAGCCCACGATCCCATACAACCCACTCCAATCCTCAACCTCCCAAGTACCTGTACCAACGTTTAAAAACTCCACATGGAAAGAGAGAGAGAGATGCAAAAGTTTTTATAAAACAACCCAGCTTCTGCGAGTCCTTCGCCCACCGAAGAACTCTTACTAATACACATACAATTTTCTCCAGAAACAAAATGACAGAAATCCCATATATCTCAAGGCTTTTACACAAAACATAGTCCAGTTTCACAAAATCTAGTTTCCAAACAAAAACTCTCACAGCCTACGATCCCATACAACCCACCCCACTCCTCAACCCCCTGAAATACCTGTACCAACGTCTAAAAACTCCACATGGAGAGAGAGAGAGAGAGAGAGAGAGAGAGAGAGAGAGAGAGAGAGAGAGAAAGAGATACGAAAGCTTTTAGAAAACATCAACCCAGCTTCTGTGAGTCCATTGCTTACCGAAGAGCTCTTACTAATACACATACAATTTTCTCCAGAAACAAAATGACAAAAATCCCATATATCTCAAGGCTTTTACACAAAACATAGCCCAGTTTCACAAAATCTAGTTTCCAAGCAAAAACTCTCACAGCCCACGATCCCATATAACCCACCCCAATCCTCAACCCCCCGAAGTACCTGTACCAACGTTTAAAAACTGCACATGGAGAGAGACAGAGACAGAGAGAGAAAGAGGAAGAGAGTCCAGGCTCCGGGCAAGTGGTCCGTACAGCACAGGTAGAGGTTTCGTTGCGCCTAGAGCGGTTTCACGAGTCTGCCGTTCACACTTCCGGCGGATCGATCGCTCGCGGCACGTGCGACTCGACTCTGGTCGGGCGAACACACACGGGCGGTCCGCGTCGAATACGGCGCACTGTGCTCCCCGAGGAGTAAAGGAGAGAGGACACGCGTTTTTCCGCACACGTGCATCCGGGGGTTGGGGGAGGGGGGTTTGTAGCTATGGCAGAGGGGAGAGGGTATGTGTGCGACACTTGTCGATGCACTTCACAGCTGCGTCGCCGCGACACACGGTACCGCGACACGACGCGACACGAGCGAAAGCAAACCGTCTTTATTCATTCCCCGACGAAATCTCCCGGCGCACCACGCACATTCAACCCACATTCATCGACAGCTAATCCGGTTTGAGAGCCTGGCCGGCGAGAGGGCCTTAGGAAGCACGTAGACAGTGTCTGGCTGACCTAGGGGATGTCTCGTTCCCGGAATCGTCGACTCGACGATGACCACAGTACCGTTGTTTCGCGCGACGTCGTCGTCTCGACGGTCCGGCATCGATGGGCCACCGTGTGGACGCCGTCGACACCGTCGATCGCACTCCTCTCAACAAATTCCTCCAGCCACCACCCTCTCGAGCAGTCTCCTTTCAATGAATCCAGACTTTGATTTCGTTCTCCCTGCTCCCGTTTACCCTGATTTTATCTGCTCGCACGATGCTCTCGCACTCTCTTTCTCTCCCTCACACTCTCTCTCTCACACTCTCTCTCTCACATTCTCTCTCACTCTATCTCGCTCTCTCGCTCCTTCTTTCTCGCTCGCGCGCGCGAGAGTGCGTCTCTGTAGGTCGAATACGTGGTTCTTTTATTTTTAGCGTACGTAGGTTGAAAATGGATCGTGATCGATGCGATTCGATGGTCCGGTTGGTTGTTGTCCTCGTTTGACGAACCCACGGCGGTTTGTTATGCTGATCTTTTTCTCGAGTACTCGCGGACACGATCTAGCTCCCCTACACGCACACCGTCGCCAGAGAACGTGCGTCAGGGTGATGGCATGACTGCGACTATCCAGCTCGCCGCACGTCGACGTCGGCGCTGCCCTCGACGCCATGCGACGCCGGCGTCGTGGCGCCTCTTCGGCCACCGCTCAACCCTCACCTGACATGCGCTGTTCGATACCGATGGCCGCGGAATGAATGCGAGCGCGATTAAAACGATCATCGCCGATACCGAGGCGACTCGAAATCATCGGCGAATCAACCGATTCGTCATCGTCTTCGCGAGACACTGCACTTTTCCGAAAGCTTTTCTTGTCGAGTCCACGGGGCTTTAATCGAGACACACGACTGACACAGGCGTTTCGCGATTTCGAGATTCGGGAACGTTTGAAAGTTTGCGCATAGAGGTTCATTGGAACGGAAACTGATTTTGTGTTCGCTCGATTTGTATTATAATACAAATTTTGTAGTTTGTATAATTAACCGTTTGCGCTCCAAGCAATATTTCCATTGCACGTGGTTCATTTCCCTTCGTGCATATTAAATCTTTTACTATTACTCATACGTATAACAATTAAATTTTTATCGATTTCTTAAATGCATAGTAGTGTAATACTTGTTTTGAATAATGGTATTGCAATTTTTAGTGTCGCTTTAGAGGCGCCGTTAAAGCGCTGAGGGTTAAATTTTCCGTTTCCCTAGAGTTTTTGCGGCTATTGGACAACGGTTCGGAAAATAGGTAACTGTTAGGAATTTGCTATCGGAGAATTAAATGGGGTAGGGTTGAGAAACTTCGTCCAATGTGTTCAGGCATTATTCATTATTACGCGCTTTCGACTAATGCCATATTTAATCCTTAACACGTTGAATGTAGAGGGAATTTTGTATGCTTCGAAAAAGTTCAATTTATTTCCTTCGTAGATTGATCAACTTTATTAAAAGGGATTGTTAGTTACTAAATAATGAAGTTCTCACCTTGTACCGTAATCTGATTAATTTCAACAGTAATAAATTAATATTGAATGCTATTAATTTAATGATAATCATACTGAAACAGAAGATGTAAATTATCCACAGATATTTATGACAATTCTTGTGATCCTGAGGGAATTGTTTATAAAATGGGTAATTTTTGGCGATTTAATTACAATGGTTTTGGCCATGCTTCGCTGTTATACGTGTATTCTTATTCCATGGTATACCCAATGGGTCTCATCGTAAATGGCATTGACTTAGAGATGATAAGAACTGTAAATCGCATAATCGCTCGTAAAGCCGGCGGAGGAATTGAGTATCGCTTCTCCAAAAGATTGTGTTGATGTTAAAAATTGTGTTGAACTCGAAACGTTCGAATTCTCGAGGAGTATTTCATAGTAGAATATTTCGCAGCGTGTCCCCGTCGACTTCCCTGGTAATAAAGCAAGATTTCAGATTGAAGAAAGTTGCCTCCCCTAAGTAACGTATTGTGTATAAATAAGAATATAAAGTAGGGAGGACGGTGGAACGTGTTTACGTACACGTCGCGTAACCCATGTACCACATACATATTTCGAATGTAGGGTAGAATATGTGCGCACCGGTCGGAAAATCGAGGCGCGGCGGCGTTTACCGGAAAATCGAAGGCAACCACTTCTCTAATGCGCTTCGTAAAATTCAATAGATTTTATTGTCGACCAGAGGAAACGGGTCGCTCGTCATCCCACTTCTCTTTACATAACAATTTCTTCGATCAAGACTAATTAATCAAACGCGAACTAAGCGTAAAAGTTCTTTGCGTAACACGAAATTCAAGACGAGCCATTTTATCTCGTCCACGATGTTTCATCATTGACTATCTACTATCATATGAAAAGTATTCTGTATCTAATGTACAAGAGGACACTCAATATTGTTTAGTAGATTGTAATTGTTGTTATAAGTTCTATTTATGCAAGTACGTTTTATGTCATTGAACTGTCTTTATCGTCCACAATTTACTATCAAAGAAAAGGATTTGATGTCCATTGCTTTCGAAAAATTTTAATACCGCTTGATAAAGAATTTTATCTTATTGAAATGTCTTCATTGGTAAAAAGTTACTATGAAAGAGAAGAATTTTATATACATTGGATTTGAGTCATCTTAATATTAATTAATATATTGCAATTTTCATAAAAATTCTTACTTTCGCAAACACTCATCATGTTACTTGATCGAAATGCCTTCATCATGGACAATTTACCACGAAAGAGAAGAATTTTCCATACATTGGATTTGAAAAATCTCAATATCGATTAATATATTGCAATTTTCATGAAATTCTCAATTTGCAAACATTCATCATGTTACTTGATCGAAGTGCTTTCATCATGGACAATTTACCACGAAAAAGAAGAATTTTATATCCATTGGATTTGAGGAATCTCAATATTGACTAACAGATTGCAATTTCAATTAAAATTCTTATTTTATTGTAGCAAACAGCGATCACTTTTATCATTGACAATTTACTATGAATGAAAAGAACTCTGCGTTCCTTATACTTCAAACAACCCAATATTGATTATTGCAATCTCCACGAAAGTTTGCATTTGAACTCTACAAAAATGAAAATAAGAAAAACTATTTCGATAACTATACAGTTTCTCGTGATAAAAACAGTGGAGGAGCTTTCAATTTACTAAAATTTAACCAAATCAATTTGCCTCGTCGAAGCTGCTTCATTCACTACGAAGAAAAAAGAATTCCATGTTCAGCATGCTCCCAAAAACATTGCTTACTAGACTCTGCCTTGCTGAATATTTGCATTGTAAATTATTAATGTTCAAATATATGCATCATATCTTTCAGAAAAATTACAATTTAGTTATGAAAAACCTCATTCCAAAATTATTAAAGTTAAAGTATATGTATCATATCTTTAACACTAAAACTACCAAACCAGTCAAAATGACTGGTCTCTACTTATTTTATTCGCAACTACTGAAGTGACAAAAATTTTTTCATTAGTAACTTTCCAATATACTTGTTTAACACTTTGACTGCCACGTCATCCATATATGGGTGACGGAATTGTTTGTCCATGTTTAAAAATAAATTTGTACATTAATATATTCGTTGCATTCAATTTAGTTGATATCTGGAGAATACAAAAAGATTGAAGGATAACTACGTGTCATACATTCTGAATTTTCAATTGTTGCTTCATTATATAAATTACTTTGATTTTGTGGAATTTTTAAGACCGTTAGTTGGGCAGTTAAAGTGTTAACGAACGACATGTTACAATAAAAATTGAATGAAGTTTGAGTAGATGCAGTCTTGTTATTATCACAAAGCAATGTATATCGTTGAATTTATTTTTCGGTAGTTTTAGTGTTAAGAAGAACTATAATTCAGTTATCAAAAACTTCATTTCAATGTGCTCTGCCGTACAGAGAAACTGCCCCGCATAAAATTCAACCGTGCTCCAGAGGTTAAGGAAAACCGAAAGCTAAACAAGACAGCGATTGCAACAAACGTGCAAATATGCGCAGTTAATAAATGACGGGGAAATACTATTTTATGTTCGCAAAGCAAAATTGAGATCACGTGTTATCGGTATTAATAGCATGCTCTTCCTTTTCGCAAATGCGCGTTTATAGGCAATAATTGCTGATTATGTTACAAGAGAAAAGCGTAAGTCGGTTGCTCTCGTACGGTATCTCTTATTGGTCGCTGTTAAACATTGCCGCCTGCTGGCAAGATGTCAGCACGGGACGACGCATCCTCTGTATCGACGGATAGTTAGGTATCGACGTTAACCCTTTTGCGTATCCGCTGAAATCTAAATTTCATAGTGTGCATATTTGCAGTTGCGCATCGATGCACATTTCCTGTACCATCCAATGTTTGTATATTCCTTTTTTTTTCAATTTTTATTTATCATTTTTACCCGCTGTTTTCCGTAAATGTTAGTTTTCGTGGTTTTAAGATTTATGTTTACTCCAATAAACCGCAGACTTCTGTGCAAATTTATATTTATACAATGCATTAAAATAGTACCGTCATTTTGCCTGCATACCATGTAATGTAGGACAATTAATTTTAAATTTGAAGAATTACACAAACTGAAATGAAATACAAATGTATTCTGTTTCTTAATACGTGCAATAGACGAGGCATTAGTATTTTGAAATTTTTTAACTGTTTTCACTGTTTTAAATTATACCTATTTATTGTTGTTCATTTATTTCTGTGAAAAATGCATGGTTGCTCTGCTTACCAGTAGCAAAAAATTGTTTGGCTGCTAACAATTGTACGCACATCAGTGTTATGACGTTTGCAATAATATTTGCAAGAACACGAAACACAATGTAAACACGCGTCTTATTCAAGAAAAACAGAGACACCGTACGTCAATTGCAATTTCTAGAAAACAATACACAGAAGTAACATTCGCAAACAAATCTGCATCGTTGTTGTCACAATTTTGATTCTTCTAAAGTTATGATTAAATATACATTGAAAATTCTTCCAGTTAAATGAGCTCTCGTGGGAAAATTAGGTTTCGCAGATTGAAATGAACTTGTCGGAAATGAGACGTCTGCTCACAGAATGACTATGTTACGTACGAAAGTAGTTATCTATCGTTGTTCCACGGAGATCATGATCGAGCGAAACAGAAATGCACAAATCACAGATGCTTCTCACGCAATGATTCGCGTTTCCGCTCTGCTCTGGCATGATTCAATCGTCGATCGGCATTACGAGCCATCGGCTACCGATTACGTGATTCTCTTAACCTCCGTATGATGCATGGTTATTAAACTGATTTTTTCCGAAAGTTTGAAAACATTTCAATGAGTGACCCGCCGGCTATTGCAAGAAACTTTCTGCAAACTTCGAGCGATAATGAAAACGTAAACAAATAGCAAAGCGGTCGAGCGGGAATATCGGAGCGGTGAAGTGAAGATTTGCCGCAGTACCGATCCGATCTTCGGTTATTAACAGTCTTTACCGAAAAAAGAGTAATTACTCTAATCGCTTCACGACCAGTGAATTACTCTAATAAACTCGAAGTCGATTTGTCGCGAATGTCTAGTGAACGGTGAGAACGATTTGCACGCGCGCGTTTTCCATAAAATACAATTATCGAGAAGGCGAATTGAATCGATAAACAACAGGCCAATTTTTATATTCGTCGTGCGAGAGTACAGGTCAGTTATCGTCGAGCAATTTGTTTAATACTCGTATGATTAGATGTAAGAAAAATTAGTTTTGCACGGACGAATGAATCATTATTTATACTGGTGACAGTGGCGTGGCGTTCATTATCAGACGCCATAGCGCGATAGAGATGTGCAAGTCTGTTAGACTGGTTGGTAATTACTTAAGTGTGTAAGTATAATTACGAAATGATTGTGCAATGTGGAGCGCACGATACGTGCCGTCGTTGACCTAAATGAAAGAAGGCTGATTTTATATTGACGTGACAGTGGGTCTAATTGACCGCGAGCTGTCTAATGTACTATCTACAATAAATTGTTGGAGCTATAGGTATACCGCGAGACAGATATGTTATTTCTACGGATGCATTTTAAATTATACATTCTAATCATTTTTTACTGTTAAAATATTATTATTTCGACGACTGAGTCAGTGACGTAAATCAAGCATTC
>CM052089.1:14520843-14544720 GCA_028453745.1 Agapostemon virescens
CATAGTGAACAAAAATTTTGCAATTCTCATATATTTAAATTAATTCATAGAAATGTTTGTAGACCGTCTGATCCTTCAGGAATCCTTTCAAATCAGATTAGTGTATTTCTATGTTCCTTAAAGTGTAACAGGACTGCTCACATAGTGAACAAAAATTTTGCAATTCTCATATATTTAAATTAATTCATAGAAATGTTTGTAGACCGTCTGTTCCTTCAGAAATCCTTTCAAATCAGATTAGTGTATTTTTATGTTGCTTAAAGTGTAACAGGACTGATCACATAGTGAAGAAAAATTTTGCAATTCTAATATGTTTAAATTAATCCGTAAAAGTGTGCATTCCCGTGTAAAGGACCTCGATCACAGCGATCGTTGGCATAATTTTAAATCTAGATGAATGATTGCGTCGATTGTTTGTGGGCGATTGGACAGTCATCCTGTTAATATCAATTCGTCCATTTGCCTCGAAAATAAGAATTCCGTGTGAACTTAAAACAGTTTAAAGCGGGCGTCTGTAACCGAATGCATCACACTGATATGCAGTGCAATGTTATTGTTACTTGTCTGTGATACTCGTAACCGCAAACAATTTACTATCGAGGCTTGTTGACCTCGTTCAATCGTGTAATCATTGTCAATCCATTTTTATGCTTTCTTGAGAACGTTCGTTTGGCGATTAAAACGTGTTACGTTCACTGCGAATAATGAAGTAGATTAAACTTTATAAAAATGCTCTTGTTGATAGCGGACAGGAGAATCACGCATGTGTCGCATCGGCGTGGAAACTCGGCTTCGGATTCGTCAACATTAGATTGTTTAAACACGGCGAGCACCGCGAATCCTAATCTACACGACTCATTTTTCTTTGTAACATTAATATACATTTATATATATTTATATTTATATACTGTCTGATTTCGGCTTGATCTTAAAGCATATAAAACATAATCGTTTCAGTGATTCCTCGATCTGCAATCATTTTAATTCTTCAGCGATCTCGCCGTTCGATCAAGGAATCATTACAATCGTTTCACAAAGTCCGAAGTGTATCGATATCCCTAACATCAATGAGAAGTTGATGGACATAATTAATAACGACGTCACGAATTATTTTAGCGAATCGCAAACACTTTTCTCGCTGTTTCCTGTTCGAGGGAATAAATGACAGCCATTCTATTGCGTGTAGAAGTGATACACAGAGAGTCATTTTTAGAGGAAACGAATGCAGTCTACTGCGACGTTGTCCATTAATTTTCTCAACGTTCAACAGCTTGGAAACACCATTGCGAATTATTCGTACAGCTGGGTAGTGTCGTTTCCCACCGTTACAGATAGGAACAGCTTGATCTGCAGTTTGCGGATCAAGTGCACTTTAATTACACTCCACGAAGTAATGGTAACCTTTATACATACAGTCACGAGTCCTTAAAGAGTATGGTACATGCATCTCGTGTGGTTAAACGATCGGAAGTGACATTTATGCGAGTCCAAAATCTCGACTGGTATTCGCAGTATGCTGTTCTGGAATTTTCAGAAGGACAGGTGCCTCTTCGAACGAAAGGAACCGCTTGGCGTCGCTCCTGCGTCGGAGATATCAACGCGCGCATAGGCGAACACTTACGCTCGAGGTCGCTGACGACGTCATTTTGTAAAGGATCTACAATTTTCACAACTCTCTGCCGTTCTGCAAACCGTCATCCAGTCGAACAAAAAATTTAAACTTTTAACCAAATCTCCGTAACATTTCTGTGCATGTGTTAAAATTCTGCGTGTTGTTTGGCGCAACATTGTTAATTTGTAACGTTTAAAAATTTGTGAGTAACAATGTACGGTCTTGGATTAAATCGACTACGACTCTTCCTGCTTAGCCAACTCGATAAAAATGAATTTCACATGAATTTGAGAATCTCGAATCTCGAAAATTCCGGAACAGCATTCGGCAAAAATCGACGAGCGCAATAATCGATTATTTACAGCGGCGCGTATGCTTGACGCCCAACACCGGACAACGGGGAAAATGTATAATCTCTAATCGACGAATTCTCTGCCATCTAATTACACTTAAATCGGAACAATTTGTAACACTACGGTTCTACACGCTTAACACGCTTTTTTGTTTATATACTTCTTTTTTTATGTCGTTTTACATTTTTTTTGGTGTTTCGCGTTAAAAACACCGACTTTACACGCTACTTTCTGTTTTGTATGTCGTTAGGACAGCCTATACGTAGTCGTTACTTAATTAAACTCATCCTCCTCCTATCGTCTAATACGGTACGTCGAGTGGCTCGATAATTGTACACGGTTAATTGCTGCGGTGACCATTAAAATTATGGTTTCGCCTAAAAAGGAGACGCGACGTCGTGAGGGGTGAGGGAGGGCGTTTTGTGTAGTGTTCGGAAGCGAAACACGAAGCAACGATTCGTGTAGAAAAATTGATGACTCGATTCTTAATTGAATTGCCGACGCCGCGGCTCGCTTGGCTCGCCTCGGCTCGTCGGCGATATTCGGATAATGAGTGTCTCGTTAATTCGCAAGTTTGCGCCGGAACGCCAGTTGCCCGGACATCGATCGATTCTAGCTGTTTAATTAGAGGTTCTTACTCTTAATCCCGCGTGCGGGAACGCGGGACAATGTAATTATGGAATCCGAGATCATTGGCCCAACTTCCACTGCTGACTATAGAATTTTACTGTCATGATAAACCGCCGGTACATCAGATGGAAAATATCATGCAGCGGAGAAGATAAAAGAGTTTGGAAAATGTGTGCAGATATGTTTAAAAATATAGAGAAATTATTTCAAATAAAATTCTCTGTTAAATAACACGTAATTGTCGAATTGAAGAATATAAAATTTCGCTGCAATTATAAACCACCGGAAAATCAGATGGAAAATATAATGTGGCGGAGAATGTAAAAGAATTTGGAAAATATGTTTTGGTATGTTTAAAAATATAGATAAATTATTTAAAATAAAATTCTCTATTAAATAATACGTAAACGTCGAATTGGAGGGTACAAACTTACGCTGCAATTATAAACCACCGGCACAGTAGATCGAAAATATAACGCGGCGGAGAAGGTAACAGAATTTTAAAAACATCCGCGGATATGTTTAAAATTATAAAGAAATTATTTTAAAATGAAATTCTGTGTATAATTTCTGCATAATTATCATGAAAATTATACTGCAATTATAACTTCAATAAAATGAGAGGGAAAATTTCGAATAATATAATATTCAGTTGGAAATGTATTAAAAGTTGAAATAAAACTTTATGCACTAAAATTTTAGGTTTTTGAAGCTTATAGCTTCGTTTTGTATTTAAAGTGATATTGAACCGTAAAAAAATACCGTTTCTCAAAAATTGTGATCAACGATTGCAATCTTTAATCATTAAAACGTTTCCCTTTAAAATCAAATTTAAATCTAGAAATGTTTTCTTGCGATGAGATTAAAAATGTTTCTTAAAATTCTTCGCCTTAGAATTCGATTAAACCTAATTCAAAACAGATTTTCCTTTATGTCCGGATAATTAGCGTCCCATTGCATTTCTCTGAAACAAAAATTCGGTAAAGTTGAGAAGCATATTTCGCTTCCAAAAAATAGAATTCGTTAAATCAATTCGTTACTTGTCGATAGCAAAATAATTATTGCTTACAAGAGAGTACGAAATCACGGGATTCTAGGATCTGCCTGCAGTTCACATTTCTGGAATTCAGGGATTAGGATTGTTCGACGCCCACCCCCGCGTCTCTTCGCTTAATTAATTATACTTATATACAGTAGGACAGTGAAGATTATCTCGTATTCCTACTAGCTATAGGAATATCTACCTCCCTTCGTGTCTCCCATAAAACACCCATGATTTTTTAGATAGCACGATAGGCTAGGACAGACTACGACATTCGTTCGTATTAAACGTTACAGTGACAAAAATAAAAATTTCATACCGGCGCGTCTACAGAATGAAATCCGCTTATCTTGTACCGATCGCTGGGAACAATAGGGTTTCGACAACGTCCAATCAAAGTGAAATAAATCCTTCGTCCTAAAATAGAACAACAAACGAAGAGAATGCGGTGGATGAAAATATTCGTCGAAATTGGGTGCGAAGGGGACAATCGATCGTGCGATTAATAAACTGCGGATTTTATGCATTAACATTCGATTTATGGACCACTAAAACACACCATTTTATATTAATTTATAAACATAATGATGTATAATATGATGTATAATGATGTATAATAGTTCATAATAATTATAAATATAATTTGCCTATTCAAATTTTTAGTCATTTTTTAAATAATCTGTATTTAAAGTAATAGTTGAATAATTACTCATGTGTCTTGATATTTTTAATGTTCATAAATTAAAAATAGATCACCTCATTTTGAAGGGTCTCTAGGTAATCACCAGACCCTTAGATCTGACTAGGGGCTAAATCATTGCAAAACTGTGCAAAAGAGTGAAAAATGAAAAATTGCTATATTATACCACCTTGTAACCCTCATACGTTTCTCAAATATTCTCTGATAATATTTAGATTGTGGATTTTCTACATTTATGGCAAAAATGAATCCGTCGAATACAAAATTGAAAAGGGATTACAAGAATTGAATAATCTATCTGTTATTTTTGACTTATTCGAATTACCAAAACAGGAAAAGGATTATTATTTAACTCCTGTTTCTTGGTATTAATTTAGACAATGTGCATTACGAATAAAGTTCTGTAGTCTAATTATATCTCACCTATTTCTGTTCGATACTTTAAACCAACAAATTATGCTTCATTTATAATGCCACGTTCGAAAGAAGTACATCTCGCAGCCCAGACAAAAATATATCAATCGTTTCATAGTATGTAATAATAGTAAGTGGGTGAATCCTTATCCTGAGAAATGTATAAGGGTTACAAATAACAAGATCACATTTATCGAGGTATTTTCACGAAGTACGGTAATAAATATACCGGGTAAGTGTTCACAAATCATGTTTGCAATCTCAACAGTTGCGATATAAAGAATTCAGTATCGAAAATGTGAAAAGGATAATTTAGAATATACGTTATTCCCAATTTATTAAAATAAGAGAAGAGGAAAAAGAAATTTTCATTTGGTCCTCATTTCGTGGGATTAATGCAGAAATTTTACATAGATATTCGCAGTCTATTAATAAATCCTCGATAGATTTTATCGCAGGGACGACGAATACACGCGTAGTGAACACAGAGCGCAGCCTTAATTATTTTCTCTTCTTGATTCACTCCTTAACAAACTCCAGTAACGAACGTTGAATTCCGCTTCGAGACCCAGATGATCTCGATGACCAGATTTTTCTCCGAATTTACTCGTTTTATCGACTCTTCTGGAGACGTTCCGTATTTATGTCGCTGGCAAGCTATTTCATTGATTGTCGTGTTAAACAAATATTGAATCTTGGTGTTCGCGTGGAAAAATTGACCGATATCGAAATATTAGGGAGACCGGAAAGTAATTTCATTATATATATAATTAAATATTAATATATTAACTAAATATTAATATATGAACTAAATATTAATATATTAACTAAATGTATATAAATATATTAATATATTAACTAAATATATATAAATATATTAATTATTTTAATATATATATATAAATGTATTAATTAAATGTATGTATAATTTTATTTTATTATACCGGAAAGAAAGTTTTTTAAATATCAGCTCATCGTGCACTTTAAAGTCGTGACAAAGTCATTTTAAGGTTAAAGTGTTTTGTTTACTTGTAAATAATTAAATATAAATTTTTTCTTGCAAATTTGTAACGCAATAATTGCTACCAAAAACATTTGCGTTATCCAAGTGCCTTAGACGTTGGTTTTCTAACTTCAGACGGATAAACGCATAAACAAAATTAATTTGTTTGAATTTACTGTGAAAAATTACTTTCCGGGCCCCTTAAAATAGACAATACTCTGAAATAATTGAAACTGGAGATTGTTCGGAGAAGGGGGAAGAATAACGAAACGATAAAGTGCGAGGAAATGATACTTCTGCTTTCGATTCGATGCGATTATTGGTACTCGTCAGCGTAACATTACGTTTCTTCGTAAAAATGATAGAGGACCGAATGGATCGTGATCACGAACATTATAATTCATGCTAATCAATTGTAATTAATCATATGTACAGAGCGATCGTACAAAAATCCGAGTCTCTATCGAATCGCGTTCGATCATCGGCGACGAGAAAGCTGGGACGCTTCGCGCCGAGAAATTAGGCCCAAACTATAGTCTCGCGCACAGTTCGGCTAAAACGTCTCCGTACACTCTTCAAAATCCAGTCGCCAAATGGGCAACTCTACTAACTAATTTCCACGCTTCAACAATTGCTCGATACTTTCGCTTCTCAGACGTGTCTTGGCAAGAAGTCTGCGTGACCGAGGAATAACTGAAAAATGTAAAAGATATTAAGAAAAAATTATCTGCTTACAGTATAGTCACTGTACAAGCGAATCAATCACAGACAAAGTACGTTAAACTTTTAGTTTAATTTACATAAATACTGTAGTGGTTTTCCTTTCGTTTCTAGACAGAATATTCAAGAAAAGATGAGTGAAAACATTTAAATCTGCGTGGAATATAATTGTGTCTGCAGCATTAATATTAAATTGAAAAGAATAAAGAGCAGAAACAGAGAAGCACAAGCGAGGAAAGCGAGCGCCTTTTGTTTATGCACAGTTGTATTCTTTTCATTTAAAGTTAAACAAAATGTACACGTGAAAGCTAAGCAAGACAGTTCCGCGTTCAACGTGTTAACACTTTACCGACCGGAAGCCTATTAATACGTCTTTCAATAATTGCCCCATAACAAAACGAGGCTTCAAAACTTGCTTTCACATTGTAATTTGTAACAAAATTATTAGATAACGTTACTTAGGAGGCCTTCTTGATTCGCCATAAAAATTGCTATCGGCGTTGAGGAATCCATTAAAAAGTTTTCATTGATGGATTATGAACTTAACAGGTTTTGAAATAATCGCCGTTCGGTAAAGTGTTAAACACAATTTAGACTTCGTTACTTCTCCATTGTTTCTCAAAGCAGACATGTGAAAGATAAACTTTTAGTTTCGACAACTGCTACGTAATTGACATTTTGTAAAATATATGTTTTAAATGTTTATTACGGAGACAGATAAAAATATTTTCATCGAAGTTTCCTATCAATGCGTTGTATTGTATTCGCAACACAGTAAAAATCGTTTAAAATTCTTGAAAAAGAAGAAACACATTCTAATCGTCATTTTCAATAACGCTATCTCGTTTCAACGAGTGTATGAAGACTTTTTTAACGGACCGTGTATAGGAATTGTTGCATCTCTCGTCCAGCATCGCGGAAAAGAAGCAGACTCGAGAAACCGATGTTTAGCGGACGCAACCGAAACCGGGAAATCATCTTTTTCTACGGCGGTGAATACATCGACCTCCATCTATTCGAATTAGGCGCGCAAAAACCTGGACCAGCCAGGGGCGGACGACCGAAAATCATCCTCGGACCGATTAAAATCCTTGCGATAGAATAACCCTAAGCTTCGACGCCCGTGGCCGTCGACTTCGTTCAAACGAAAACCGTCGTCGACCGATAGTGATCGTCCGAGACAGCGTTCTTCCTCCTCGTTCTCGTGAACTCGACGAAAAATTTGTGCGAATTACGATGATCGTTCGGGAGCCTACTCTACCGGAAACGGACCCGGGCGTTTCCGGGGCGCCGTCGGGAGAACGTCGAAAACGGTTCGAGGATTAATCGAAAGCACCCGCCGAATCGATTCCTCTCGAAGAACTTTGGAGAACGCTTGAAAATTCCGCTTTGCTCTCGAGCTTTTTCGATACTTTCGTCGATCCCCGGCGATCTCTCCAATGTATTCAAGAGATTTCGCCGGGGGTTGCTGCACCCGAAAATCATTTTTCTCGATGAGAATCGGCCGAACGAGGCTTTTATGTATTCATTATTATTAGCATTCGCGCTCGCAGCAGCGGGCTGAATATTAATGTCGGCTCTCCGGCCGGTGATTAATATTCATTGTCGAATTTGTTTCTCGTTTCGAAATATCGTGCTCTAAACAATTCATCAGCGAATATATTTATTCACTGTTTTGTCTTTGCCGGTGTCCGGTTGTTAAAGAATCGGTCGGCGATCGAGCGATTCGCCGTTACGCGCGCAACGACGGTCGTCGAGAAGGAATATCAGCGTTACTGTGAAATCGAGAGGACAAGATCGATCGTACGAAAGTCGATTGGGAATTTTCTCGGAACTTCGACTGCCTTCGTTGGATCCTAGACGGGATTTTTCTTCTGATCTGTCGGAAGAGTACACCGTTGTTGCTAGAGCAGAATTCGTTTCGGATCTCTGTTTCTCTCGCGTTCGTTTCCCTCGAGCAATGACGGTTTTACATCAAGCTGCATAGCGAGATCCCGTTCTCGAACGCGGACTGCAACGCGGTCGTCTCCATGCAGAATGCACCGTCGTCGTACATCGTCGCGAGTCTCTGCTGCTGCACTCGACTCTCGCTTTGAGATCTGAAACGTTACAAGTTCGTTAAACGCATGCGGAATCTTTCATTCTAACCTTTTGCACTCCAAGCTATTTTAATTTCAAAACCGGGACGGTTTTACACCTGAAATATTTTCGTTGTATACGAGCTGTTTCCTTTCGCGGATATTAAATTTAGCAGTATTACTCGTGCGTATGATATTTCGATTTTTCACGATTTTTTAAACGCGTCCATAGTGATGTGAAATTGTTTTGAATAATAGTGTGGCAATTTTTAATCGTGCCTCGGAGGCACTTTTGGAGTGCTAAGGGTTAATAAACAAGGTCGCTTTTCGTTCTTGCTTTGAACTTTGCTGCAGGTGATCATTTAATGCATTTAAAATATGTTATGGTAATTATAGAACTGCGTAGACAACGACGAGTTATGTCGAGAACTCTAATTGAATGGTCCACGGGAATTAAAAATAACTAACAACCAGAATAAAATTTAAATTAATGAGAAAGTGAGAAGTACAGTTTCTAGTAACATAAGCAATTGCTCGAATCAGCCAAAAATCTGAATTAAAATAGTGTACGATAGTTATAAAAATATACAGGGAGCAAGATAAAAATTAAACAAACACGGGACAGTTAACAATTGCCCGTGACTACGATAAAAATGAAATCAATGAGATAGTGAATAGGGCGGGTTTCTGTAAGTGAAGCATTTGCTTAAGTCAGCAGGAGACCTTGACTTCCAAAGTTCACGTTAGTTAAAAATGACCAACGACCAGAAAAAAATTTTAATAAACGAGGAAGTGAAAAATACGGTCTCTAGTAACATCAGCAAATGCTTGAGTCAGTGAGGAACCTGAATTTAAACAGTGCACGATTGTTATAAAAATATACAGGGATCGAGATAAAACTTAAACGAACATGTTACAGTTAAACATTTTCCAATCACTACGATAAAATTTAAATAAATGAAAAAGTGAAAAGTATAGTTTTTAGTAACATTAGAAATTGCTTGAGTCAGCCAAAAGTCTGAATTTAAATAGTGATATATAGATATTTATAGAAATATACAGAGAGCGAGATAAAAATTAAACAAACATGGGGGAGTTAAAAATTGCCTGTGACTACGATAAAAGTTACATCAATGGGAAACTGATAAGGGCGGATTTCCGTAAGCGAAGCATTTGCTCGAGTCAGTAGAATACCGTGATTTGAATAATACACACGGATTAGATAAATAAAAATCAAACAAAGATGAGGAAAACCGTGACAATGGGTATCAAGAGAATCAGTTGCCAAAGCCTTTAGGGAACGAGAGTATCCTCTGAAATTCGCAGGGGGCCATCGTGTCTGAAGCGATAGCACCTGAGACAGGTGGATGCTCGCGAAGAGTCCCAGAGGTGTCGTAGACACGTGGTCTCGACGAACGACGACCTAAATTATTTCGCGGCTCGCCAACTGTCCGTGCAGAACACCGGTTTTCCCTTCTGGAGAGTGTCGAGACTGACCTGGGAGGCATTGCCCTCGTGCGTATTTGCGTCCTGACCTGCTGCTCCCTGGGCGCTTGCTGGTTCGATAGGTTGTCCCTTAACACCGCCCCCTGTTGTAGCTGTTGGTGAGTATGATGGTGATGATGTCCGGTGGACCGATCGTTGCTCTGCGAAAGAGACAGCTGTGCCAGGTATTCCCTGAGCTCCGGTTGACTCGCGAGCAAATCGCGGCGGGTTTGAGCCGACGGTGTCGTCGTCGTCGTCGTCGTCGAATCCGACCATGGGGGCGGGGGTGTGTGAGATCGCGAGAGCATGGCGTAGTTATGGTACAGGTATTCTTCGTAGGTCGGTGGCAGGCCCGACTGAAAACACACGAATAGTTTCTAGTAGCAATTTTGTTGGAGCCTGGATCGAATTAATTTGAAACGTTGAAGGAATGTTTTCTGCAGGTTTTGTCTGAAAAATGTTCATTGATTTTTTCACGGCGATATGATGGTATAAGGAACGCTTATGGCAACTTTTGTGTTCCTTGAGGTTTGCTGTAATCTTTGTCCAATTGCTATTACATTTGATTTGGTATTGGTAGTTCAACTGGAATCTACGAAGTATCTACTTTAACATCTTTGGTCTGTCAGTCATTGTCTGTCTGTCTGTCTGTCTGTCTGTCTGTCTGCCTGTCTGTCCGCCTGTCTTTGTCTGTCTAACGGTCTTTGTCTGTGGGTTTCAAAGAAATTCTGTTCAAAATCTACGTCGGAAGTCTGCCTTGATTATTACAAGAGTGAAAAAGAACATGAAGTAATCATCGTTTGGTAAAATGTCAATGTAGAGAAACTTTTATGGAAGTATGCACTTTGCAGTCGGAGAACAACTTCCTACAAATTCAATCACATAGCTGAGCCAAACCTCGAGTCTGGAAAGTCGATTTCAAAGAATTTCTCTTCGAAATCTACGTCATAAGTCAGCCACGATACTCCAATAATTCAAAAGAAAATTAAGGAAGCATCGTTTCATAAAATATTAATATACACAATGTTTGCGAATGTCCACGTGCTTATATAGCACGTATTCTTGGCTTACAAAGGCCTTCAGTAATCACAAGTCTGAGCTAAAATCTGGAGTCATAAAAATCATTTTCAGCACGAATCGCGAATCAATCGTTGGTAGATAGGACGTTTCCGTAATGCACTTTCCGGAAGTCGGGACACTTTTCAGTCGGCGAAGCGAATTTCCGCAAATTTAATAACGCACTTAAATCCGCTTAAACCTTTAGTCAAGGAATATCTGTCGGTTTCGAACAGTTCCGGACTAATCTGCAGTTGCGATTCCCAAATGAGCAAGATGCATGAGATTAAACGGCAACGATCCGCGTACAAGTGCAAATTGGATATGAGGGTATTAAGCACGATAAGTCTCGGGACTAAAATTACGTAACGGAGAAACAGAAGTAATTTATCAGCTTAAGCCCCGGATAATCGTAGCTCAGCATGAGAGAAACGGTGAGAGAGGAGGAGCAGGAGAGAGAGTGTGTGTGTATGTATGTGTGTGCAGGTTTTCGAGTAGAATCGAGGTTCTGCGGTGAGCTGCTCGCTGTTTACCGGGCGGCAAATTGCAGAAAAGTTTCCGAGGACGGGTTTGAACTCGAGCCAATTGTTTGGAGAGCAAAAACGGTGTTCGGCGTCGAGACGCCGACGCGTCTTTCAACTTTTCCTTTTCTGGCTGCGTACAGACGCTGGAGAAGTTCTGATTCATGGATGTTTCTCTCCTCTCCTCTCGTACGTTCCCGCATGAAAAATATCCGCGAAGTTCGCGATCAAATTTCGCTTCGTGAACGGCTAATACATATTTCCATTTTAATCCAATATCCCGGATAAACTTGAATTCGCGCGAGCATCTGCAACCTATTCGTTATCCGTCTCGAAATGTTTCGTGGGAATGCGATACGACGGGAAGCGGGTCACAGTTAATAACAATCATTTTGAAACGTTTCGCTCGACTGCGATTATTTATTAAATGAATTTAATTGCAGCACCGCTCCGATGACTTTTTCTTTTTTCGCGACGCGGTATGTCCGTCGATTTTTATGCGTTTATGCAGAAACGTGTAGGCGGTACGAAATTGTAGAGATTTTTAAACAAAACTTGAGAACATCGATGAGTTAATTTGTTATGGTAATTATGGAACTGCGTAGAAAACGACGAGTTGTATCGAGAACTCTAGTGGAACAGTGCACGAGAGTCAAAAATGAGTAACAACCAGGAAAAAATTTAAATAAATAAGAAAGTGAAAAGTACAGTTTCTGGTAACATCAGCAATTGCTTGAACCAGTCAGGAACACGTATTTGAACAGTGCACGATAGATATAAAAATGTACAGAGAGCGAGATAAAAATTCAACAAACATGGGACAGTTAAAAATTTTCCAATCACTACAATAAAATTTAAGTACATAAAAAAGTGAAAAGTATAGTTTTTAGTAACATTAACAATTGCTTGAGTGAGCCAAAAATCTGAATTTAAACAGTATACCATCGTTATAGAAATATACAGAGAGCGAGATAAAAATTGAACAAACATGGGACAGTTAAAAATTGCCCGTGACTACGATAAAAATGAAATCAATGAGGTACTAATAAGGGTGGGTTTTCGTAAGTGAGACATTTGCTTAAGACCTTGAGATACACAGTTCATGTTAGTTAAAAATGACCAACGACCAGTAAAAAATTTAAATAAATAAGAAAGTGACAGATTTTTAAAAAAATTTGAGAACATCGAGGAATTCATGTATTTAATATCTGTTGTTTGTAATTAAATTGAATGATTTTTATGTTGCAAAAACATTCTCAGTTTAATCATCTGTTGCATACTGTATAATTTTTCAATTTGGTGGATGCACAGTTGAAGAATGTATTCTGGTATCACGCGTTGCTGTAAATCATTCTTGTTTGTACTTCATCGCCCGAAAACACAACCATTGGGAATAAAATAATTTAGAATTCTTCGTGTATCGCCGGGTAGACCACTGTAAATCTCTTCATTCGTTAAACAATAATAACAATAAACGCGGGATTGATATAACAATCGCTTCGTATTTTATAACAAACAGTAATACATCAATTTATATTCTGAAACCAATTGAATTTATTATAATCGAAATAACCGTAAATACTGGGAGCACAGGCGGCACGCGTTAAGCCGTATGATTTATAAAATTGCCAGAAAATTAGGACAAACTATGCGGTAAATATTATTTCAAACAACCAGCAACAAAGCAGAAGATATTTTTCGTTCGGCAAACAACCCGATCACATTTATTGAACATTAATAAACAAACCACTCGGTCGGGGATCCTATGGATTATGGAAACAAACTAATGAGTATCCACAAATTTGAACATGTTAATAAATCGAATTCATCGATCGATGTATCCGCAAACATTATTAAACCGTACCGAACGGGGAAATTGTAAGCAACCCCCGTACGTTACCCGGGGAAAATGATCCTTAAATTGAAATTACGCATTACCGTCTTACGGGGTGAAAGCCAGTTTAACTCAGATTATACCTTGCAGACGCTAAAGTAATTTTTAATTAAATATCGCAGCGTCGGCGTTTGTGAAGTAATAATAAACGAGGTTACACGGTGCGTACAGCAACTCCCACGAAGTCTGCATAATTCATGGAAAACATTTAGGTGTTCCGGAGCCTTTGCGCGGTGTCGGATGAGCAACGATAAATTGTAATTAATTAAAGATACGCGTTACCGTGGTAAATCGATTCGGGCAATAATTTACAGGTTTCGCGTCGGTTCTCTCGCGAGGCGAGCAAGAGATATAGAGAGATATGGGACACTCGAGACAATGAAGTTTGATATCCGTTGGATGTTCGAGCCGAAAAAAAAAATCGATCGTCGGATTCAATCAGCTTGGAAATCGCGCGCGCGCTCAAAGAGCATAATAGGCTCGCGCGAAATTTTTCGGCGCGGAGGGAAAGCGGCAAATTCTCCCCGAAGTAATAAACGAATTGCACGGTTTAATTAAAACGCGCAAACGACGACGCGCCGGGCCCCGGTAATTGATCCCGTTGCTCGGCAAAGTAGAACAGAAGTCTACTCGCGCTTGACGTTTAATTTCACGGCGCGATTTAGATGCAGCTAATTAAATGCGCCGGGCAACTGTATCGAGTTCTACAATTTACATAGACCGACGGGAAGATGCCTGAAATTGGACGCGCCCGTGATTCCGCGAACGACCGACGTTCTGCGGAAACGTCTCGCACAATCTTCGATGTTAACTGAGAGCATCATCGGATTACTGATTTATGTTAATTGCTGCGGAACTTATCAGGGAATCGACGAGCCACGATTTTATTCTACCGCGAAACGCGTGGCAACAGTAGTCTTGCAAGAAAGATTGAACAATGATTAAACACTGGTGTCATTTGCGAAATGGAATATACAAGAATAAGTATTATAATTTCGAAAAAAAAAAAGTATTTGGTCGCATTAACGATAGAACTGCCGAACGGGTAAAAATTATTTTTTAAATGAAGATTTTATATGAAAACTTTTTGATAACGAATTTTTTCATTAAAGCACACATTGGTATAAAAATTGCAAAAATTCTGAATAAATCCTGTAACTATTATAAAGCAGTGTATGTTAATCTACTTTAGTCCTTGATGGTACTAAAGTTTGCATAATTGATTAAAAAAATATTTTCGTTAACCACTAATAAAGAATCCTTGAACTTTTCATATATAAAGGAAATAGGTATTTAATAATTTATTATTTTATTGGTTACTCGCAAATTTTCTGAAAGCCTTTATGAAATACAATACTGTTCCATGGAGAGATGAGAAATATTTTCTAATGAATTGTTTAAAAGCAAAAGAGTATTCAGTGCATTTTTCTTTTGTCCGATCGTAATGTGTTTGTTCTACTTGAATTTTCTTTGCAGTACTGTATATTTCATCCTAAGTTAATCACGGAAAAGCTTGCATGCATTTTTCTTTTGCCTAACTATAGCCTTCTTATTCTACTTACACCAGCAGCTAGATTTCCATTATGTTTCTGTATTGCTTCGTAAAGCAGAAAACGAGAATATTTTACACAGATGCGAGAAAGGTTTTGCTTTAATTATATTCAAGCGTCAGATATTTTGTTTAACAATCTTTAGCGTCATTTGCGTCGTTTGAAGTACCACGAAGTATTTTGCAATGCTAATTAAGTTCTTTCATTCGCGCATCGCGTTGAACGTCATTTGACGTTTGCGTTTAAAATCAAGTTAACAGCGTACAACTCGTCCTCAATAAACGCTCAAATAATACTGTCAACAGTCGTATTCGAGATTTTCATTGAATGTTTTCAGCCGTGTATGCTGATACCATTTTGTGATTTAATTCCATTGTAAATTGTCAGAGACACATCGAAGCATTATTTCACGGATTGTAGATAAAAGGAAACGTTTATGCATTTTTAAACTCGATTTCGCAGCGACCCTACATCGATGGAATAATAGTGCTGTTCATCAAACGGATGGCGACATCCATTACTTAATTGCATCTGTGAATTGTCAGTGTAATACTATATTAATTGCTGAAATGGAGATTTTTAATATAGTGCCACAGAAACTCTACTCCGAAGAAATAATGGTCTACCAAATCGTTTTTATCGTTTATTAAAGTGTTTGAAAATTTATTTAAAAAATGATTAAATAGTAGTATCATAAATCTATAAAATTTTTATCGTTTTAGAAAGAAACATTTTCTCGGATATTGTAAAATAATAAAATGTAGTGATAAGCCAAGGAATCATTTTAAAAAATACTATCGTTCCATGTCCCCATTATTATCGAAACAAATTGTCCAAATGAACATTTCTAACACCAGCAACGTTAATAATCCTAAAGTTACCCTACCAGCCAGGAAAGAAAATGGTTTCCCCCTGAAAATTAATTTTTCAAGACTTCCTATGCATATTCGCATTACACTAAAACATACCACCAAAAAATTCTAAAAAAAGCATGCTAAGTAAGAAGAAAAAGATGGATACGCAAATCGTTGCTTATGCAACGAAAATCTTACGCTCTCGTTTGGTTAACCTCTTGCACTATGATTTCTTTTACTGTTGCTGTAATTAGAATCTCTTTGATCTTGATAATTTCGTAAAAATAGAGCCGTGGTTTTATTTATTGTATGCCTGTGTGTTTTCGAATGCTTATGTACTGGTAACGATAAAATGGAATTTTATTTCAGCGCAAGAGAAATTAATAATATATATGTTTTTAGTTGGCTCTGTTGGAAATCGTTATCACGAAACTCGCTTGATGTTTCAGTGCAAGTCGAGTGTCGCCGATAATTTTTCAAGACTTCACATCCGTCAGATATTCGCATTACACTCAAACATACCACCAAAAAATTCTAAAAAAGCATGTTAAGCACGAAGAAAAAGATGGATACGCGAATCGTTGCTTATGCAACGAAAATCTTGTGCTCTCGTTTGGTTAATTCGGCTCGAACGGCGTCGAGTATCGCGATTCCTGTTCTAAATCCCGGTGAATGGACTAGTCGGCGGTCGTTTTTCTCATTCGAGGATCGGATTAGCGGCATTTTAGGGCGCCAGACGGCGAAACGAGCCGCCGGGGGGCCGTCAAAGGAGGCACCGTTTCGCAAGCGCCAGCGGAAAGTCGACGCGAAAGTCCGCTCCGGTCTGCTCCGCTCTGCTCCGCTCCACACCGAGAGGGTAATGAGCGGGCGAGCCGACGTTTTGCGCTCATTCAGACCGTTTTATCCGATTACCGCGCGGCGAGCTCTTAATTAACGCGAAACGGTAACGTTACTTTCGAAAACGCGCGCACCTGCCGCCGGCTGGATGGCTTCCTTTTTCAAGTCGATTTGCCGACACGCGTCGGGAAATGAAAACACCCAACCCCGATCCCCCGTTGGTCCTATCAAACGTTTCCGTCGACGAACGCGTCGGCCCGACGCGACGCAACTCCCGTGTCGTCGGGAAATTATTCCTGCTTCTGTGAAAACTTCCCTTTTTCCTTTAGAACGGGAACAGCCTTGGTTATTTGTGACCCAAAGCTACATCCGCTAAGCCGATTTCGCGAAAAATTATCTAGAGAAACGATCGATTTCATCCTTTAGCGGTGGACAACACTTTTGTGCCACACCCTCTACTCGTTTCCAGTCGATAATTTTTAAAACCGAAAGATACCACTGAAACTGAAGATTGGAATTGTAACTTTTTTATTTCCTTCCTTTAACCTCTTAAGCTCGGCTGAATTTAATTTTCAAACTTCTTTATTATATAGTGCACCGTAGATTTACTCCTCTTTACAATTTTTGAAATCTCGTTATAAGATTTTCCATCTCTACGCAGTTTTAATATTATTTCTCGTTCACAGTTTTATGTTTCTGACTTTTTCCTATTCATATTCGTTAATACACTGCACAACTGTACTTTATTCTTAGTCAAACGATTGGATTACTTTCCAAGTTTATTAACATAATCTTGGAACTTCTCTGTTGCTATAGATACTAAATTGTTTTAAACATTTCGGATTAATATACGTATTTCATGTGCTAAAGATAAGAAATCTGACCGTTCGAATACTTTTGTTAGCCACTGTATGTGCTAAACTCGATTTGCGTCGACTAAGAATTTTCCTATAACGAAGATTCCACTAGGCTTCCACATATGGAAGGAATTAAACAAGAGTCGAGTAAAAATAGTATATTGTAACCGTCCGTGGTTCATCTGTACGGTCATTCGAACCTTCGCTGTTTTTGTACGACGTGTGCCGACCAGCAATTATAACTCGAAAGACCAACGTTAAAATAACAACTGCGTTTCAAAGAACTCTTTTTACAAAGGAAGTTATTACCTCGTGTCCAACAGCTGTTTATCTTTGAGAAACAGATGAGCGATAAGAACGATAAGCGAATACGACGAATAAGATTATAGAAGCGGTAAGCAAATTAACCCTTTGCACTCCTAACAATTTTAATTCCAAAATCGAGACATTTCTTTGACTAGTTACGTTGTACATGGTTCATTTCCCTTCTTGTATATTCAATTTATTGCTGTTATTTGTGCGTACAACTGTTCAATTTTTAGAGAATTATTAAATTTATTTAATAATTTAACGATTTATTAAATGCAATTACGGTCGTGTAATAGTTGTTTTTAATAATTCTATAGCAATCTTTTAGTGTCGCCTCGGAGGTGCTATCGGGGTGTTAAGGGTTAATACAAAGATTTAATTTATTTCGTTTATTTGCGATTTTACAAAGATCTAATTTATTTAATTTATTTGGATTATTTGCGATTTTACAAAGATTTAAGTTATTTAATTTATTTGGATCATTTGCGATTATCATTGCAAAGTATAATCGAACGAAGAGGGCTATCGAATCGATTCCTCTGAAGGCAATTTACTTTACTTTAATAATTGCAATTTTGGCGGCTGCTGAAACGGCGAAAGTGGACGAAGAAAAGGAAGGGACGATTTTGTCCTGGGCCAGCTAGAGTAGAAATATAGGAAGGCTACCTAACTAACCCTGCCTTAACCTCTTAGGCACGGCTGAATTTTGCGGGGGGCTGTTTCTCTGTACGGCAGAGTTCAACGGGAATTACGTGTAAATGATACAGCACTGCAATGTGTGACGGATAATGCTGCTCTCTACACGAGTACATTGGAATGAAGTGTTTGATCGTAAAATTATAATTTTTCTTAATCATATGATCCACGTATGTTGACTTTAACAATTTACTTTAATAATTAATAATACAATTGAGTATGGCGCTTCGTTCAGAGAGATGGCATCCGCGAAAGCCACTATAGTGGCGCGTCGTACAAGAAGATGACATCCGCGAAAGTCACTATAGTGGCGTATAGTGCTTAAGAGCTTAAACTCGAGGATGTATGAAAATATTAGTTACGAGCCATAAAGTGAAGCTCGATCGAATGTGGTGTATTAATTAATAATATCGCGCCATCAATAATTACAAGGTACATGTAACAGATAAATGTATAAAACAGCTGTGAAAATTACACTGCAGCTTTCATGCCTTTATTACGAAAGTGAGTGTTCTCCTGCGGTTTTCCTTGCACCTGGTTGCAAGATGTTGGTTATAAGGAAAATTTTCGGCGGTTCGTAACAGGGGAAAGTACGAATATCTTGTCTTACAATATACCGGGTATCTAAAATTAAATCTACGGAAAAATTCCTATGTTTGTTGTATATCTAAATGTTGTTACGATGTAACAAGAGCTCTATCGTAATCGTTCGATCGTCGAGGGGAAACTTAGGGCCCGGCAGCTTGCGAACAACGGTGACACAGTTATCGCCCCATTTTTGTCAGTTTTGACGAAGGCGGCGAAGGAAATGTGGGGAAATCGAGTTTCAAGATTATTATCCTGCGATTCGATTTTCCAGCGTGACGCAGCGAGACGCGGGCACCGTCTCGCAGAAACTTTTGTTAGGAGAGAGAGAGAGAGAGAGATAGTTTTCTATTCTATGTAATATTAAGGGGTTGGCTGAAAAGTGGTTGCACGAACGTTGACCGTGGATTAAACGGGAATTTTATTCGGCGAGCCGCGACGATTCCTTTTTGCGGAAAAGAATTCCCTTCTGTGGAAACGAATTTCACGGATCGCGCAGAGAGAAAACTAGTCTCAATCCGCGACCGTCGAATAAGGGATGATCGAAGCTTCGTATTCACCACTAGACATCGTCTACTTTTGATTCGAGTCTGCAGAAATTTGATTTGATCAGAATATATCTCGTAAAATACATCGTCAAAGTGTATAGAATATTTGATCGTGCCCTGAAACTGCTGATGATCCAAGAGTACAGCGAGGAATCTATTTATTCGAAGGAAATTGTTGCTGGTGCTTGTTGAAAACTTCGCGACTCATGAATGAAGAAAAGTATGTCGGACGAAAATGTTACAGTAAAAGATGACCGAGATAATATTATTCGCTGCGTGACTCGAGTTTTCGGCCAATGGAACAAGGACTTTTAAATGGAACAAAGTGGAACGGGAAAATGAAGGAAACAATTTTAAATCTATTGGAAATTGGAGAACTTCTGACGATGGACATTGAAATAGAACAAAATTGGAAAGGCGAATCACCGAAACAATTTTAAATCTGTTAGAACAGATTGTAATGAAAGATTCTTGAAAACATAGTGTGAAAGATTTTTGTATAAAAGAAAATCAAAGAGTTCAACGAACAAAACAATTTTAAATTTGTTGGAATTTGATATTGTTGCACGAAAGATTTTTTAAAAGAACAAAATCAATGTAAAAAGTAAAGGAATACATTAAATCTAGTGAAATTAGAGAACGTCGGATGAAAGACTTCCAAATAAAAGAAAATGAAAGAGAAAAATAATCGAAGCAATTTTAAATCCGATAAAATTACGTATCATTGTTTGATAGATTTTTTAACCGAACGAAATCAAAAAGGAAAACGAAGGAATTTGTTAAATCTACTGGATTTAGAGAACGTTCGATGAAAGACTTTTAAATTGAACAAAATTAAAGAGGACAAGCAACACTTTTTAATCGAACGAAATCAAAGAGGAAAGTAAAGGTGCAGAAATCTACTGAAATAAGAGAACGTTAGATGAAAAACTTCGGAATAGAAGAAAATGAAAGGGAAAAATAATGGAAACGATTTAAAACCTGTTAGAATTAGATATCGTTGTATAAAAGACTTTTTAATTGAACGAAATCAAAGAGGAAAATAGAGGAATACATTAAATCTGTTGGAAATACCGAACGTTGAATAAGAGACTTTCAGAGAGAACGGAATTAAACAGGAAAATAAAGGAAACAATTTTGAATCAGTTTGACTTCGATAATGTTGGACAAAAGCCTGTGGACAATCAGAAAGAGCTTCCCCAAAGAATTCTCGGACAATGTATCAACGAATAAGATTAGGAGTATCATTGTACCCGACGGTGGAACATTGCCAGCTCAAAATCGTTTCCGGTGGGCATTTCCGGCTGTTTAGGAGCAGCTTTAATACCATTCTCTCCTCGGATATCGTAATCCGGCAGTCTAACTATCGTAATTTCCCATGGAATAGGGCGAACTGCTATGGTAAACATTGTAATAAACTGGAGAACTCCGAGAACCGGCTCCATTTAGAGCGCAATTTATCGTTTTCCCGTCGGATAGAAAAGTTTTTTCCTCTTCCTCCCTCTCTTTTTCTCCTCTTTCTCTCTCTCTCTCTCTCTCTCTCTCTCTCTCTTTCGCTCTCTGAAAAAAAGAAAAATTGCTGCGGCGGATACGCATTTGCTTTACGACGACAGCGCCGCAACGATATAATACACTCGCGCGAAGGCAAATTGTTATTTATCTCGCGGTGTTTCGTGTTGCTGGTGGTTGCTGCATGTACGCGGACGCATTATTCATTGCAAAAACCGAGAAGCGCTGCACGGACGTCAATAACTTCTCATTTGAAGTTGAATTATTTAATGGTCGCATCTTTCGTCGGCGGGAACGATTTTATGGCGCTTCTTTTATTCACGGCTGGTTAGATAGACGTAGTGAGAAATTTATTCGTCGTTATGCTACCTCTGCATATTTACGTGCAGTTGCATGTAAATTAAAATTAGATTGAAATTTGTGTGCGAGAGATTCCCGGTATATTTTTAATTTTACGCGAAACGGCCAGTAAATGGAAATCAACTTTCTAATCGGGTGTAATACAAATTTGTTTTCTGACTTCTCTTTTTATTCGAACGTTTCAAATATTTGTTTGTATATTCGGCGGTTAATAAATTCATTTTAGTGCATTTTTGTTTGTTTAAAAATCGCCAATGGGATTAGAAACGTATTTAAAAGTTTCTTGATAAATTCCTAAGTTGATTTTCAATTTTCCGTGGACTATCATTTTTATCGGAGCGATTTAAAACGATTCTGCGATTTGTCTGCGACTTTTTGCGACTTTCTGCAAAGTCGTAGACCAGTGGTAAGGGAATGAGATTTCTCAGTGTAACCTCTTCCTAAAATTGATCGCAACGGATACAGAAAATCATGAGGGACGAAATCGCCGGCTGTTAAAAAGCGAGACGTTGAATCATTTCGATATTTCCCGGAAACGAATGGCGCAAGTTATGTTCCACGAACATTGTTGGTGCGCGTTGCTCTCTCGAGAGGTCCCATATCAATTCAAGAAAACTTTTCGACACGCGCAATTTATACTGTTTCGCTCATGGGCCGGGAAACATTAATCTCCCCCGGAGATTGTTGCCCGCCGCGATTCACGCGATATTAAGACAAGCGGTCGGAAAGTTGCGGACCTAAATCATGGAACGAGTTGCTCGAATCCTGGCCAAACGAAATTCCCATGGTAAAAATCTCCTTGAACGAACACGCTGATGAAAACTACGAAATTTTATGAAATTTATTTCACTTTCATCCGGCTGATGCGATTATTATCAAAGCAGAACGCAATTGTGCCGGATTTCGAACTAAATTCTACGTTTCAGCGGAACACGCGCCACGGTTTCGTTGCACATGGGTTTTGCAATTTTTTAATCTGGGGACTTTTGTTGAAATACGATGAACGAGAGATTTTCTGCATGCATTGACGATTATAGATTTTATTTTACATGTAATGTAAAATACATTTTGTATTAGCAAGTTCTCATGTTTAAACTCAATGCCCGGCCCATGAAACTGTACCGAATGTATTTTATAAATATTCGGAATTATTTCTTTCCTTTCACAGTAATTTTAATTTCTTCGATGAAATGTAATAGTCATAAATTCTTTTGATGGTTTTATACTTTCGCATTTTATACTGCTCATTTTCATTCGTACCCATAAATGCATAACATCCGAAGTCTAATAACGACTAGATGATTTTATGCAAGTAGTAGAAAAGCATATGTTATCGCATAAAATTAAATTGGAAAAAAGGGTCTTTCGCAAAAAAGACCTGCGAACGATTCACTGAGAAAATAGACTCGACGATTTCGATGCAAAACCTTCACGCCATCTTTTCAACCCTTGGACGACGAACCATTCTGCTAACTAGGTTGCAAATTTTTTGCAAAAATAAAAATTATCTGCATTTATTGCCGGACGTAGGTGCTACATAGACAGTTACTTATGTTTTTAAGCATTTCATTGAGCCACGAACAATATTATTTTTAAATTTTTTAAATTTCTCTGCGATTTCTTAACTTCTCTAACATAGCGATGTAAAAATTGCTTAAATAAGGTTATGGCAATTTTTAGTGGCGCCTTAGAGGCGCCATTCGAGTTCAAAGGGTTAATGTATTTTTTAAAAAGATGCAATGAATGTACAGAAATATTTGATACTGCGTTATTTTTTGGACAGCCTGTATTAGGAAAAGAAATCTTTTACAGCGATGCTGTTGCATAAAAGTTACGGCGTTTAACAGCGGGTGAATATATTGTAGGAAAGGAAAAATATTCGTCGAACTTGGGGTGTTTAGGGTGGATGGGGGCGTGTACAACAGTAGGCAAATTCGAGGACCATCCCTCAGCTTCAAGGACCACTTTGCCTCTGGCTCGCCGTATCGCATAGTTCTGCGGCGCCGGGCGACACATAAATTTCCGAGGCACATCGTGGTGGCCATCCCCCACGAAAAACACTGTTACCCTCGGTGTCGACCCACTTCAAAGTCCCGGTAACGATGCCAGGACTCTTCGAATTTCGCTGAGCTCGTACCCTCCCATTCTCACCTCGTCCCATCGACTGCCCCTCCCACAGATTCGCTGTGCAATTTGTGCGGACCGCAGATTTTTCGCGAAAAAGACCTGCGAACGATTTACTGAGAAAATAGACTCGACGATTT
>CM052089.1:14545120-14559680 GCA_028453745.1 Agapostemon virescens
ACCTCGTGTCCAACAGCTGTTTATCTTTGAGAAACAGATGAGCGATACGAACGATAAGCGAAAAAGACGAATAAGATTATAGAAGCGGTAAGCAAATTAACCCTTTGCACTCCTAACAATTTTAATTCCAAAATCGAGACATTTCTTTTGACTAGTTACGTTGTACATGGTTCATTTCCCTTCTTGCATATTCAATTTATTGCTGTTATTTTGATTTAAAGAATTAGTGCGTAAGAGGTAAAAGGTGGAAGTGCAAACAACAAAAGAACAATATAGGCCAGGTGCTTCGAACACGTTAACAAAACAAAAGAATGTGTTAAAACCATCTATCGACAAAATCCGCAATCATTTAGTTGCCAACCTAATGTAATATTTCTGTGCATATTTCATTTCCTTTATAGTATGATATAAATGTAGATGTAGATATAGATAATTCCTACATGTATATATGGAATTATAAAATTCATTAGTCCGGGAGCACGTTGATTATTTTAACCTTCACCTTGAACCTTCGCCGAGGAATATTTTTGCGAGGATAAAACGACGGCGATCGCTAGCCTCGCGAAAGATCATCGATGAGGAAAACGAATAGCGGGATTCTTATTGTGGGGGAGAAAAAGTTCGGCTAGCAATTATCGAAGCCACGGGATTGTCGGATAACATCGATTTTATGGATACCGCTGCTCTCCGCGGTTATATTTTAATTCGGAACAGCGAGCCTGCTTATCGTCTTGCCTTTTTTTTTCCTACGCCGCGATTAAACTTTCTTTTATTATCGTTTAAATTCTTCACTCCGATTATTGAGACTCTTCTATCGGGTCTCTTATTGGAAATTCTTCCGATCTGCCAATGATGTTCGCATTAATTTTTGCAATGGCGTATCATTTTATATCGTTGAGAATAGCGATCGACCCTTAGCACTCCAATCAATTTTAATTTTAAAAATCGAGACATTTCTTTTTATGTAGAATAGTTCCCTCGTGCACGGTGCACTTTAACACTTTAACTGCCCAACTAACAACCTCAAAAATTCTATACAATCAAAGTAATTTATTTGATGAAGCAACAATTGAAAACTTTAAATGTATGACACATAGTTATCTTTCGTTCTTTTTATAATCTTCAGATACCAACTAAATTGTGTGCAACGAATATATTAACATTCAAATTGACTTTAAAACATGGACAAATAATTCTGTCACCCATATATGGGTGACACGGCAGTTAAAGTGTTAAAGTGTATTTAAAGTTTATTACTATTACTTGTACGTGGAATGCTGTTATAGTGATGTAAAGTTATTTTTAATAATAGTACGGCAATTTTTAGCGCCGCCTCGGAGATGCCATTGGAGCGCTAAAAGTTAAAATGTCGGTTTCAACACGAAATAATCTTTTATATTACTAGACTGCGCATTTTTATAAAAATAAAAATTTCTCGATTCAGTTACCAGAAGCAGAAACTCGTTGAAAATGTATTTTACTCTTCAAACTATCGACACATCGAAAATAGCGCGAAAATCTTTAGAAACTCTTTTAATATTACCGTATAAAATCCATAGTATATTTATTATAGTCTAAACTGTTAACTCGGATCATCGAAACTCTTCCAATGAATTTTTTAAATAAATTACATACGTTCCTTTTTCCAAAATACAAACTTTACAAATTAATATTAAGAACCGGAAGTTAGATCAAAATATACTTCTCCTTTTAATGGTTTTAGTAAGTGGAAAATAATACGATATTCTTAAATTTTCATAATGTTTTTACAGTCTGTTTTTCACTGATCCACTTTTTCCAACAAATGCATAAAACAGGTCAGTCTAACAATGATTCACAGTTTAAATTCGTTGTTTGAGTTATCGAGACATTTTTATTGAATCCCTTGTGATAGATACTGCCGTTATTTTATCGATATTTGCATTAATTTTTATAAACGCGTAGAATTTTTAGTACCGGATCACGCGTGCTAGGAAATCGCTGGAAATAATGATCGAACCGTCGTGTTCAACGTAAAAGATATGGACGGATAGCGCGATTTATCCGTGAAATTTATATGTCGCGAGACAGGAACGAATATTCATTGGACAAACAATTTTTATATCTGACACACCGGTCCGGGAATTAAATCGTCAGTAAATCACGACGTTCCAGTCGGGTATGAAGCGAGGCTGACATCACATTTATCGAGAATTGATTTTTTAAAAGGTCGTTTTATTTTTGAGGTTTTTTTTAGCGATCAAATAAGTCTCGGCAATGTAACAGCTCGCTGTTGGAGATGGATAAATAATTTATGCGAGGAGACACTGAGACATTTAATTTTCAATTTTAACGCACAGAAACACAATTTGTGTTTCCTCCAATTTTATAAAAATATTAATTTTTAATATTCTGAATATTATCTAATGCTGTCTCTGCAATCTTAACTGTCACAAGGAAGCTCTTGAGAATGGAATGCTTTATTCCGAGAGGAGAAAATTGAAAGTGTTTATGAAATCGTTTTCTTTGATATTTGTAAATTGAATACTTATTTGTTTTTGGCATTGTTTATCAGTCAGCTTTGTTTTAGCACTAGGTTTACGGTACATTAAAAGTATTTCACATTACTTTATAAAAATAACAAGAATGTGTCAATTTATATTTTTCGCCATTTTATAAATAGTGCAGATCCAGACAAGTCATTTTATGAAATATTTCCTCGAGGATGCGTCTGTACGATCTCAGTAATCACAAATTTTAACAGGTTCCGTAAACCTGTAGTGTTAATATACAGTCGACTACGAAAATATTCGAACACTTTCTAGAACGGAATATCTTTCCTAAAAGTGGACCAAGCAATTTGAATTTATGTTTTTAAATAATAGAAGACCGTCTGTTAGACAATATACGAAGGTTTTTGTAAAAACTGTATTTGGTTGAAATGACAACAGAAATAAAAAATTATGTTTTTAAAGTTTTTTATCCTAGCCTTTTACACATCTTCATAGTTTACATAGATGCTGAAAATTTATCGTCCCTATGAGCCACAAATAATTGAAGATAGTGAAAATCACAGTCTTTGGCGACTTTTCAACAATAATTGTAAGAATAATAAATTTTCAGCATGCACGTAAGTTACCGCGAGATCTACAAAAAGCATTGCTTAAATTTTCGTTGAAAGCTCAGACGAAACAGTTTAAAAGCATTGTTGTTTCATTTCTTTGAAAATTCCAAACAATTGAAATTATTATTTACAAAAGGTTCACCTACTGTCTAGTAGGCTAGTTCATCTATAATCTAAAAAACAATTCAAGTTGCTTGGTCCGATTTTGAAAATGTTATTAGACTATTTTTGTGACTCGCTGCAAGTAAATATAGTATTACAGAGTGTAGTTACTTGTAAGTTACACTTCCAAAGAACATTTCGACACGTTCGATTAAATAATAAACGATTAAAAAACATTTTTCACTTACCTGCCACGCTTTCGAAATCGCCACATCGTAGGTGGGCGGCGGTGACACCATAGAGGGAATTGCGTAAACATGTTGCCCTCTAATGTGCGCGTTTAATTGACTATTTCCAGTTTCGTTGACACTAGAGTTCGGCGTGTCTGGAATTGTGGCATACAGAGCTTCTGGTATAGTGTCCTCTCGAATCCCTCCGCCGAGTATGCTAGATCCTGAATCTACGCAACGTCGGAAAAACAATTCAGATTAAAAAGATCCGGAGAAAAAGAGGACCTTGAAACGTGTACGAAAATGAGAAGTCGAATTCGAAAGATAAGCAGAAGATTTCGATAAATTGATGGGTTCAGAAAAAGTACAGTGGCTCAAAAAAGTATTCGGACACTCTTCAAACCTACATAACTCTTTAAACATTCAACTAAACGATTTGACTATTCTGCAGCAACTAGAAGCATTGATTTACTTAATGGTATGCAAGAATAATTTAAAAACAATTCTAATTGGAAGAAATTACAGGAAAAATAAGGAAGAAATTTTTATTTTAACTCGTAATGAAAATTTAACCCTTAGCGCTCTAATGGCCCTTCTGAGGCGACGCTAAACGTCCTCTTACTGTTATTTCAAATAATTTATGCATCGCTATGTTTGCATTTAGGAAGTCAGTAAAAATTGGAATGTTACACTTACGAGTGATAGTAATAAATTTTATATTCACGAAAGGAAATGAACCATGCACAATGGAACTGTTTGAGGTCAAAAATATGTTTCGATTTTGGAATTAAAATTGCTTGGAGGGCTAAGGGTTGAAATATGCGTTTTGCAGATCTGCGTTAGTTATACGCATGCTGAAAATTCTATCGAAATTTATTGGCGCAAAAAAAAAAGCGACTTTGAAAAAGTTATACAAATTGAAAGAGTGTCCGAATACTTTCGTGAGCTACTATATGTTTGGCTACGTACCGATGTAAGTGTAATGCGATTCCGCTCTATCAGCGCTTCGAGTCCTCCTCGAGTGATTCAAACGCTTCCCGTACTTGATGGTCCTCGTGATCTGCCTTCCTTGATCCACCACCAAGCTACTGCTTCCGGTTTCAGAGCTTCTATTTTTCGAACGTGCTTCATCCTGTGGCTTCTTCCCGGATCGTCCATCTTGTTTGCCGCTCTTGGATTTCGATATCTTGATCAGCTTCTTCGTGGACATGGAAATATTCCCGGATTTCGGGAGATCCACCACCACCCCGCACTCGCAGGCTGGCACATTTTCGTTAGGCATTCTGAAAAACACGAAATAACATGTCACCGATTACTTTATTTACGTGGCAGTGGTTTGTAGAAATTTCTTAATCTCTTAGGCACCGCTGAATATTTCGCGGGACTATTTCCCTGAACGACAGAGTACATTGGAATAAAGTTTTCGATAACTGAATTATAATTTTCTTTTTAAAGATATAATGCATACACTTTAACTTTAATAATTTTTGTATGTAGTTTTATAATGTATCTTAAAGATATGATGCATATATTTTAACTGTATTAATTTACTTTAATAATTAATAATACAATTAAGTGTGCTGAAGCCACTATAGTGGCGCATCGTAATATAAGATTACATCCGCGGAAGCAATTATAATGGCGCGTCATGCTTAAGAGGTTAAACTTGGTCCATTTTAAAATGAGTTATCCGTTGATGTTCGGTGCACGCGAGTAGCGTGCTTAACTCTATCGAATTAAATTTATTCGTGAGCTTCAAGCGTTAACTTGATAATACTCGAATATTTAAGGGTGGTGCGAATGAGTTTGAAAAATAAAGACTAAATTTTAAGAGTTTAACACTTGAAATTATAGTCTACTTTATAGAATAGAAATTATAGAATACTTTTGTTTGCCTGAATTAAATTTATGGGAATACGTGTGCATTTGTTTGCGTGCCTAAATGTTGCTATGACGTAACAGTAGATAGCTGAGAGGTATCAATGACGAAATGACTCGTATTTATATTTGTTTGGCGAAGAGCAGAATGGAATGAAAATTACGAGATTTAGCGAGCGCGAACTGTAACAGGTAAAATAATAAATTAACAGATTATTGAACATATGGCAAACGCCAGTTTGCGGTTGGGAGTAACGCGAACAATGATTATAATTTAAAGTAAACAGTGCGGATCAATTGTTAGTGGAATAGTCCTGTACATAGTCGGACAAATGGACAATGTAAATGTAATGCTGCACGTTACGGAAGGATCCGCAACTATTGAGCATGATGCGCCGGGTGGATTGAATCCGACGAGAATAATATGTACCGATGGAGATAGTAGACATTCCAAGTAGAGTCTGTCTGCATGTAATCGGACAAGCAAGGAAGGCAATGATACGACGATCAACGCTATACATAAACTCACCAACAGAATCAAATAATTCAATTAGAATGGATTGTACTGAATCTGGAGCAGATAATATTAAAAGTACAATATACCTGTATGTAGCCAGACAGAAAAATTCATTCATGATACAGAACTTACTGTGTGTCAATCGAATTTATTAAATCGAATCTTGTCAAAGTGAACATACGAAAAAGTTAACACTAAACTTATAAAAATGTTTATATTTTAATTATATTATTATAGTTTATTATTAAATGTTTTATGAAAAGGACAAGGTTTCAATTATTTCGACTTTGTGCAATTTTTACTAGAATACACGATCGCATAAAGAAAACGTGTTAAGTAGTATAAAACTTATATAGTTCATTATTAAATGTCTCATAAAAAGGACAAGGTTTCAATTACTTCGACTTTGTGCAATTTTGACTAGAATACACGATCGCATAAAGAAATCGTGTTAAGTAGTATAAAACTTATATAGTTTGTTATTAAATGTCTTATAAAAAGGACAAGGTTTCCATTACTTCGACTTTGTGCAATCTTTACTGGAATAAACGATTGTATAAAGAAATCTATACAATCGATTTCTGCAAGGGCAATTTTATAATTTCAACAATTGCAAAATTATTTGAAAATGTTCGACACGCCGTGGTAGGTTTCGCGTTAAGTAGTGTAATCTGCGTATAATCGAGCAATCAGCGGAAGCGACGGTACAATGTAGGAAGCGTGTCTTTGACATTTCGATTGTCGCTCTAGGCGGCCGATACGTGCAGACATAATGAAGTTGCGTATAGTCGAATAAATATTCATTGTTTATGTAAAGCGGCTGAACAGGATCATTTAGAGTACACATAACAGAAATGAATTTACACGCGAAGCAAATAGGCGCGGATGATTCAGCGCGTCGAAACAGTAGAAAGGTCCCTTCGTGGTCAGACACGGGTACAATCTCGTCTAAACCCCTAAACTCGTTGGGTTTACTGTAAAGTATTATTTGAATTGCACCAGAATAGGGTACACACGGATCGAGAGCAAATAGCATTCCGCCGGAAACACGGAACGAATGCATGATATCGACACTCTCTCTCTCAGTTTCACCCGTTGACCCTTTCTCTCCCACCATCCGTCTCTCTTTCTCTCTCCGTCTCTCTATCGGTCGGTAATGCCGGCGTATAATCTGCCGGAATAACGGAACGCGTTTCGTGGAATCGCGTTATGTAGCCCACGGGCCGAGAACCATTAATAACCGGGCCATAATGGCCTCTAATTGGAGTCACTTCGAAACGTTTACCCTCGAATAGGGCCCGGCTACCAGCCATTCGATTCTGCGGGAGTGCGATTAAGGGCGGCGAGAGTCAAGGGAACGGACTTTTCGCGAAAATGCTTTACTGCCTGGCAATCTCTATTACGGAATACAAAATCATAGGAAATTCCGATATCCAATTGATTCGCAGTTTCTTCTTCTTCTCTCGATATCGTATTCCGCTGCTTTTCTTTCATCCCTCTATTTTCTCTGGTTTCGATATCCGGTTCAATCGGATTCTAAACTGTCCCTTAACCCGTGCAGTTTGAGCTCGTTGCAAATTTTTTCCTCTCTACCAAAGATACGTTTTTATAAACCCTGTAGCCGCGATTTTCATTCCTCGGTTCACGTTCGTCCGTATATTTTCCCATTATCTCGGCCTTTTCTAAAAACTTTGTTACAATCCTAACAATACGAATTCCATGCATTTATAACGGGGAACGAGTAAACCGTAAAACGGCAACAACATGTTAAAAATTAATGGCTATTGTTGCGCGCATTCTTTTCATTATACGAGAGTTTATAAACAGCGCAAACATGTTCTGAATTAATCTCCGTTTCGAACAATGGCCTGTAGAAATAAAAAAAAAAAAAACAAAATGGATATTTTGCATAACAATCGTCGGCGAAGCAGCAACCGACGGTAAATGAAAATTCATTCTCTGCCGGGATGAATTGTATTCGGAAACATTCGGGAGCCGGTTCGTTTCAATAAATAACATTATATCGTTCGCCGCGGTAATAATGAAATATTAAGTTAATTAAGAGAAAGCTGTGTCTGCGGGGCTGAGGCAGCTCGAGTAGTTATTAGCAGCGACGTTCCACGCGAGCGCACAGTCAGAGGAGGACGACTGATCAAACATAAACATCTTCAGACCACTCCGCTTTTGAAACTATCAACGGGAATAGCTATCCAGATGATAAACTCGTTTGAATGCCTCTCTCGGAGCGTCTCAGACGTAGCAATAAATCGATAATCGCGGATGAAGATGCCAGACGCGGGGAGGGGTCGGGAGATAGAGAGAGCAAAGCCGGTCCTCTTCGGTTAATTATTCGATTCTCGGGGAAAGCCTCTGGTCCTCTTTTCATCGAGGGAGCCCCGCGAGCTCGAAATCAAAGGGAGTCACTTTGATCCGAGATTTAAAGGCGTGATTTACTGGAATCTGGAAAGGAGTGGCTTCCTTTCGTTCCCTGCTCCCCTTTGTAACGCGCTACTTTCCTGGAAAAATGCTTTCAATCTTTTTACACTGCTGCTCCCAACCCTTCCTCCACCATTTCTATAATTTTTATTTCGACCCTTCGAGACCCACCACTGTTATCATATTTTATAGACCCCCGACTATAATCTCGACCATACTCTCGTATTTCGTGTGTTTTTTCGAAGCAGGCTTTCCGAGCATGGACACCGTTTGCATGTCTGAGCAGTCACCGCGCTTTACTACTTGCGCGTCTGGGGGTCGCGCGAAACGCTTTAACTTCGGAGATAATTGAAAGCCTCGATTTGTAAAAATTCTGTGTATTCCTGGCATACAGATCAATAAGTTGCTGATGTTAGGAATTAATATGTTTAACAGTTTTGTTTAAACAAGTTGTCATAACTTCAGGTATAATTGACATTTCTATTCACAAAATATTCTATATACTGGGTGGAAATTGTAAAGCGTTACAGTAGAGTATCGCGTGAAAACATGAAAGTCAGAATACGCGAAGCTTGTGCTAAGACAAATGTTGAAATGTTGAGAAAAGTTAGAGAATCATTAAGAAGAAAAATTGTTAAGTGCATCGAAGTAAGGTGGTAATCATTATGAACACATACTACAGTACAAATAAAACGATCACACCTATTCTCCATTCCCCTGCAAGTTTGACCTTGAATGACCTTGACTCATAGGTCGTTGAATTCGTCTTAAATCGCACTATTTGATGGTGCATAAAAAAACATATCATTCCATTTAGAAAATGAAAGTTGACCTTGAAAAATAAAAGTTCCACCACACGATGTCCCCCTCGGTATTGAACACTTTCGTCTGAAATATTGTTGCGTATAAATATTTCCGGAGATATTCGAGTGCAACGCTTTATAATTTCCACCCTGTATAGCTGAAAATCACAGTAATAAGTGGCTAAACTATAAAATCAATATATCGAACAGTTCCCCTAAAAATAATTCTGAAACGTCAGCTACTTTTTAGAAAATAATTTTCTGAACACGTTCCTTTCGTATTGCCATAGCTTCAAACGTAATCGACGTTTCTCCTTCAAAAAAAATCCTGCGCCTTCCGAAGATATGCGTTAATAAGCACAAAAAGTTCGCAATCGATAGCTAGAACGATATTCGTAAAAAAAATTCTCGAAAGTCACCGTGTTCCGACGGCGAGAAGCGCTTTTCCTTCGAACGGCCGAATTAATTAGGTGTCACCGGTCACTTACGGTGTTCCGTCGGCTCTTTGGCAGCGCAGACGAACGTAACGCAGTTGTCAATCGTATCGGGGTAATTTATTAATGAAACAAATCGAGCGCCCGTCCGATCCTTTCGCCGAGCGACGGCCCGGCACTGTGAAATGTATCTGGGAAATTGAACTGCGCCCCGAAACGTGAGATAATTACGCGGTCACGCGTAACTAATTAACGGATGGAATTAATTAGAAAACATATCCGACGCGACAGTTAGCGGCGCGCCGTTGTACGAGAATTTTCAACCAACTTTCCGTACGGCGACGCAGAAAAAAAGAATTGATATTTTTTTTTTCGATCCCCGGCGAGATACAGAGAGAAGGTACATTACTCCGTGGGCTGAGATTTTGCATAAGTTAATTGCGAACGGGATTATACGCGGATATCGGGCGCAAAGAAGCACGGCGGCGCAGAGACTGCGAGAATAATAACGATGGATCGCTGTGGAAGTTTCGAAGCCGGCTGATCGACAGCCAAAAATTAAATGAAAAACAGATTATCGGTCCCGTGATTCGCGTATCTCGCCGGCTGAGACAATGACAAGGTCGGAAATGAATTCGAAACTTTAAATTGAATTCCCCCCGGGAAACGGTGTTATAGATACTTTCATTTCAAGCCTCGTTTCTCCCGGAATTTATGGCACCACGAATAGAAAAAACGACTTCTCGCCGGAAGGTGCTGCGAGTAATTGGATGTGTGGACCAGGAAGGAGTGTAGGAGTACGATAAGTCGGACGCAAGAGGAATTAAGCCTTCCAACTAGTGGAAAAAGCTCGTTGTGGTCGGACTAGCGAGGAAACGACAATTTTTGTTCCGGTAGACGTGAATATTCACGTGAACTCGGGTCTGTGCTAAATAGTCACACAGTTATTTAAGTATTGCATTATTTTGGCTATTGCAAATTTATAGTTTTATTAACCCTTAGCGCTCGAATGGCTCCTCTTATAACAATTGTTATGTTATAATGTTTGTATTTAAGAAGTTAGTAAAAATTAAAATGTCGCAACTTACGAGTAATAATAATAAATTTTACATTCACGAAAGGAAATGAATCATGTACCATGGAACTATTTTATATAAAAAAAACTGTTTCGATTTTGGAATTCAAATTGCTTGGAGTGCTAAGGGTTAAAACGTTCGGTGACACCGTTGATATGCATAGAAGTCACCGCAAATTGAAAACGGCTATTAATATTAATAATACAAAAATAGAAAAGACAGTTTATTGTAACGATCGTTTTTTTTTTAGTACACTCACAACTTCAAACTATTAATAATAGTGGGTTTATTTAATAGATTATAGTGAGAAGTAATTTTCACGTTCGACCGACAATTTAATTTAAGTAAAATTAAAAGATGTGTTAAAGATATGTTTATGAATGTAATCTCGTTGTTATGAAAGATGGGATTCGAATTATGCATTTTGTGAATATATATTTGTAAACTGGGTTTTTGTACGTTACGGATACATAGAAACGTCTATTTGATATTAAGGAAAAAGAAAATTGAATGCACACATCAATGAACTGATGATGTTTCCTGTATCTATTGACAGTAGCCTTCATTTCGGTGTATCGAGTCATGTCATGTGTTCACTGACACAGGTACAGGTTAACTGATAAACCGTTATTCATTCGATATCAGGTGTACTGCAAAACGTTGTGGTATGTCGTTATCGGTCCATTGCTAGCTGGCTTGGAAACCCAATATCTTTGACCATAGGTTACCTCTATTCGATGATATTTTTCTATAAAACATACTTTTATTCCAAACACATTTTATTCGTCTGTCACGAATAGAAGATTAATTACTCTAAACAGTTTTCACGAATAGGGTCATAAGACTTGAATTGTGTCATAATCGAATGATTCGTTTAAACTGAAACTTATTACTTATCTATTTCCCATTATACTTCAAATACAATGGAAAGGGAAAAATTTCTATCAAGTCTCTAAGTTAAGATAAAATTCTAAAAAGTGTAAAAGTGTAAAAATTTATATCTTTGACTGAAGAATCTTTACATATACATATTTATACCGTTAAGAAGCTTAAATTTATCCTTCAAGTACAGTAAAAAAATATAAAATATCTATCAAATCGCAAAGTTAAGAGGAATTTAAAATATATAACAATTTATATGTCTGACAGAAAGATCTTCACATATACACATTTATAACCTCTGAGCGAATGATTTGTTTAAGCAGAAACTTTTCAATCATTTGTTTCGCATTATCCTCCAAGTACAGTAAAAAAAACATCTATCAAATCGCAAAGGTAAATGAAATTTAAAAAGTGCAAAAATTTATATCTCTGACTGAAAGATCTTCATATAAACATATTTACAACTTCTGAGCGAATAATTTGTTTAAGCTTAAACTTCTCAAACATTTATTCTGCATTATTCTCTAAATACAGTAAAAAAAAAGAAATTTCCACTATCTCGTGCAACAAGAAAAACAATTTGTGAAACGTAACGATTCATCGTTAGCGACGATTATCAGCTCCAACTCTGAACTCCGACATTCCAAGGCTTTCGCTGGCAACCAGCAACAAATTCAGGCATGAGGATATCTGTGAACGTTTTCGCTCCGTTTATCGCGCCGTTTGGAGCTGATGAACGGCGCTGTTTGTCCTGCTCGACGACAACAATGAGCACGTCGGAGTTTTGGGAACGAGACCCGACGCCGGTTCCTTCGTGATCATCAAGGACCCGGCGAATTCCGCTTCGGGAATATGCAAGCGACGTTGATTGCAAATTGGAGCGAGTCTCAAAGTAGCTCAGGATCCTGCGGTTAATCCTGAAAACGTTCGAGCTGTAATTCTAGACGCTCGACACACGAGGCGGCGTTCTGTCCCGGCGATACTGCCAATTTCAGATTAATTGAAATTCAAGCGCGGCTGCGTTGTCGAAAAAGCGCGTTGACGTTCGGCTGACACGCGATCATCGTTCTCCGCCGCTTTAATTGCGTTTCGAGTAATCAGCTTTAAATACGGAAATTCCATGTCCATCTTCCTGTTCAAATATTTTATTTTATCCACTTAATTTTCGCGCTTCGAGCTCCAACTTGCGTTTCTGCCTTTTATGTCCCGTCGCATGCTTTCCATCTGCCTTTTCTATCGACTAAGGAATCGCAAAACTATCATTTTTATTATAGGAAGCTAAGTAGGTACGTTCGCGAATTTATCGTCGCGATCGTTATTGCATTACTGCATTTAATTGTTGCGTAGAGTATTTCGATTTTTGTGGGATTTTTAATCGACTCCATTGTTCCATTATTCTTCTATTATTATTGGAAGAATTTTATATGTTATGTATTAAAATTTATTTACGTAATGGTTGTTCAGTTATTTCAATTGTGTACGATTGTCTACGATTTATCTTCTCCTTAAGTGTTCCATGTCTGACTATACAGTGACATCAACTACTTGCAGGAATAACGAAAGTACGAAAAGTATGTACATAAATGCAGTTAGTTTTTGTTTAATTTAATCAAGTTCGCTTGTTTATCGGTTCCTTTAGACTGCTCATGCCAATTCGATTCAAAAATACATAAACTACGACGTCATACCAGTGATTTAGCACCTTAACTGTCCAACTAACAACCTTAAAAATTCCACAAAAACAAAGTAATTTCTCAAAGGAAACTTAAAACATATGACACATAGTTACCCTGCAACATTCTTATATTCTGCAGGTGTCAACCGAATCGATTGCCACGAATATATTAACGTAGAAATTTATTTATAAACATGGACAAATAATTCTGTTCAAACATAAATAACTTTTTTAAGGTTGGACCAAACGTCTTGACTTTTCTTGAGCAATTAGTTGCATTGACTTATTAAATGATATGCAAAATGAATTTGGTAAATATTGGAATTGGTATGAATTACATGACCAATAAAAGAGGAACTTTTTAAATATTTTTTCTTTGAGTTACGTGTATCTTTCTACGCGTGTCGTTTTTTTTTCTGTGTCAAGCGATTTCGATGAAATCAGCATGCGTGTAATTGAGACTGGTCTGCAAAACGCATATTTCAAATTTTTATTACGAGTTAAAATAAAAATGTTTTAAAAAATGTGTTTTCTACTTTCCCACGTAATTTCTACCAACTAGAATTATTTCAAAATTATTTTTGCATATCATTTAGTAAATCAATGTTTCTAGATGCTCCAGAAAAGTCAAATACGTTTGGTTCAATTTTAAAAAAGTTATTTAGATTTAAAGAGTGTCCGAATACTTTCGTAAGCCACTGTATGTGACACGGCAGAAAAACTGTTAATTAAGTTTTTTCCTTATGAACACGTTTGCGCGACGATTGTATCAAACTAAATAGTTGGTAGAACTCGATTAGCAATCTAATACGGCTTGCTTGGCGAAGATAACTATATTCCAGCGGAACAATCGTCAGAACGAACATGTTAATAACGGCAGCCATGGCTGGAACGTCTGATCTCGTTACAGCGAGATAACGTCGGAGAAATCGCGAGACGTCTCACGACCGAAAGGAATTAATACCGGGAAGTAATCGATGAAATTAATTTTCCAACCGGGAACACGAAGCTGCCGGGTATAATATCACCGAGTGAATCTGCTTCAGATGCAACGGAGAGATTCACGCGCTCCCGATGCATCGCCCGGTGCATCGCAGGGCGGAAACGCGGCGTAGAGAAATCGGTGCACGGAAATGAAATTACGCGGCGCGCTGAGAAATGAGCTCTCGGAGACCTTAGTTAGTTTCGACGGCAAACTATTCGCCACGGTCCCCGTTAGTATTCATTCCGGGTGCTGGCAGCCTCCGGCCAACTTTCGGCTCCCGGTGTGTCAGCCCGTGGAACGCCTTCCGTCATTCTAGAGACTTTGACCGAGTGCTAGCGATCTATCAAACGAGCCTGACAGCGTGCCGATCCTTTTGTTTGCTCGCCCGTTTGCTCGATCATTCTCCTTCACCCTCGCAACTTCCTTTTTGCAACGAATC
>CM052089.1:14560080-14577200 GCA_028453745.1 Agapostemon virescens
TTAGTGGTACGTTTCAAGTGACAGGTATTACGCTACTTCTCTGGTTCGCATTTCACAAAGTAGAATACGACGTTGCGTGGTCAGACATCGGTAAAGTATCAAAACTAATTGGTTAAATTATTTAATTAAAAATAAACTGTGTCTTCAGTTACAGTGGAAATAAAAGATACTTCTACGAAGAACGTTTCGTTTGCGATTGTACATTTCTCAGAGGTAACATGGTTGGTTTCTATGAAGCCAAGAAAATTCCGAGGCGAATAATTGTTAGTAAACGGGCATGTTTTAATTATCCTTACTGCTTGTAACAAACATTATATTATATGATTAGAAGCAAAGTTTTAGAAAATGCTACCAATGAAAAGTAGAAAAAGATGGTGTGTGGTCAGACGCTCAAGAATATAAAAACACAATTTTATTGGTGCGCCTCAAGTGAAAGATATTACATTTCTTCTCTGTTTCGCGTTGCAGAAAGTAGAACAGAACGTTGCAGGACCTGTTACATTATAAAAAGTAACGGGTTAAATTATTCAGTTAAAAATAGGCTGTGTCTTCAATAACAGTAGAAATGGTAATATCAGTGGGATGTGTTCTAACAGATAAAATACTTCTACAAAGAACGTCCCGTCTGTGATTGTACATTTCTCAGAGGTAACAGGGCTAGTTTCTATGGAGCAAAGAAAATTCCGAGGCTAATAATTGCTAGTGAACAGCAGAAAAAGCAGTTCAGTTCTAAGCAGAGAAGGAGATCCTTTAACTTTCCTTGCTGCTTTTAATAAACACTATACTTTACGTGTTGAAGTAAACTTTTAGAAAAACCTGGCGATAGAACGTAGAATCAGACGATGTGTAGCCAGACACTCAAAGATATAAGAACACAATTTTATTGCCCCGATTCAATCGAATGAAATTGCGTGGTCAGACAATATTAAAATACCACATTGGACTGTCTCCAGTTACTGTAAAAATTACAAAGAACGTCCCGTCTGCGATTGTACATTTATTCAAATGTAACAGGGTCGATTTTGTCAGGGTCGATCGCGAGGTCGAGGGTGCAATTCGGTTTTAAACAGAGAATAGCAAGGAAAATTGGGAATAGGGGTTTGAAAGGGTAGCGGAGATGTTCCGAATAACTTCTTTTTAATCTCTCGCGCAGAGGGGGGGGGGGGAAGCTCGATGTAGAAGGAAGGAATAGGTATCCCTTTCGATTCGACGACGATACGAAAATTGGATTGTGCCACCGGCGGTAGGATGTGCTCGATGTCGCACGGCAACCGAAACGTTTTCTCGCGGAAAAGTTTCCTCCGTGGCTGTGTACGTGTGTGTCGTTGGCCATGTATTCAAGATGGGAATGAAATTTACGCGTGAAAGAGAGAAAGGATCCTTCCACGGGAAATCTCGATGTAGGATGGTACGTTCCCCTCGGGACTGTGAAAGCTCCGGTCGCTTCCTTTCAGACATTTACCTTCGATTTAACGGGTTTGTTACTCCGCGGAATTACGATCGCTGGTGTTCGATCGTTTCCACAAAATAGCTATGATCTTACGCTAAATTAACCTTTCCAACCGGGCCTGTTACTTCTCTGCGGAAACTGCTTGTAGCAGCATCGTGTTTCAGTGAGAAATAAAATTGGAAAGATCCTCGGTGCTAGTGGAACGGGACACTGTATGGTCGGACAGGTTAACACTAGAACTACCGGACAATAAATCTAACGACATACATTGCTTTGTAATAATAACAAGACTATTAAAACTTCATATAATTATTATCCTAAAATGTACGTTATTAAAGAAGTATATCCAAAAATTTCTGATGAAAACATTTTTATACTTTCAATAATTGCGAAAGACAAAAGAAGGGACCAGTCAAAATGACTGGTTTGGTATAATAGTTCTAGTGTTAAGAATGATTCTTATCAAACGTGTTCTGCGAATAAATCGTTGCGCAATTTGCAACGAGATTTTCTAATAGAGAAATGTTCAAGTAGTAGAATTGATTGCGTAAGTAGATCCAGAGAATCTCGACCAGACGCGGGACGAAGAATTTTCACCGAGTGAATCGGAGTGAGATATACAATGAGTTCAAATTAATCAAATGCACAATGAAATTTTGCAATGATGTTAAGAAAATCCGATAGGTCGCGTCTGTAAATTAACGCTACCGTGGCTAATATGCGTTACCTAATAAAATGTATACAATTAAATTTATTTATCGATTTGCAATACATTCTTGAACAAATAAACATAATTATTTTCAGTAGGGGTTTCCTTACAATTTTAATAATGGCAAATAAGTAATTTAACCGTTTACTGTTAAGATTTTGCGAACTCGAAGAAAATACAAATGTTTCGTATCGATAGAATAATTTTATTGGAGCTTATAGTTCTTTGAAAAATATTTGACACGTGTTACTTTTTATCGGCAACCATCCACTTTAAAAGGGTGAAAACAGCCCTCAAACTTGGGATATTTTTTAAATATCTCGGAAACCAGAGGTAGACAAAATTTCAATATTTTTTTAAATTAAATGAATTTTTTTATAATTTTTGTATCCAATTGAATCAGTGAAACTCAGTCAAAACTTGTCGAACCAGATTTACCCTATAAATTATACTAGTAAACACTGCTTTATAATAATAACAAGGTTGCAATTATTCAAAGTTTGTATAACTTCTATGTTTATATATGTTTTAATGAAATAGATTATCTAAAAAGTTTCAACAGAAAATTTCAACAAAAATTTTTTGTTTAAACAATAAAGCTATAAGCTCCTAGAAGTTTCATCAAAATCGGATTTTCGCATCTGAATATGTTTCCTTGTTAGTTCTGAGTGCTAACAAGTCGTGTGTCTTCATCATATTATTCGCACCACCCCTAAATATCGAGCCTTGTTAAATTAAGCGCTCGAACCTGCAAGGATAAATATAAAACGTTCTTACAAAACGATTAAAACAGTGATAGACGAACGGGTTAAAGTAGAATACACAGAGACAGGGTGAAATGTTTGACTACAGATGAAACCGCTATGAAAAATCGGAAAGAGCGATGTAGTTAATAAAACTAATAAAGCGAGGGAACGCATACCGGGGAAATCGGTGAATTAATAATCAGCAATATACGAGCAAACTGTGGCTATAAAGGAGGAAGTCGGTGGAACATGAAAATATACGATCGGGCGAAGTATGGCCCGCGAAAGTGGTCTCCGGGAAGCAGTTACTGTTTCATGATGCGAAAAACGATGTTCTGAGGGATGCTCGGAACCTAGCGAGCACATCGGTGCCTCGAACCACCTTATGCAATAGGAACGCGAACCATAATTCCCGAGATCTACGATCAAATTTCGAAGTTTGCGAAACAGCGTTCGCTGGGAAGTTGAAAACGCTAATGGAAAGTTCGTCTACTCGAAAATCTGGCGTGGAAGAACTTTATGCTAACAAATAAATTGAGCCGCTTCTGGGGATGATTAACACGTTCGCTGTCAACGTTCACTGTTGCTCGTTTCGCACGAGTTTTGTATACTATACTATATATACTTCGAGGAAGCGATCGGCTTTGTTGATAGTGGTTAGTTATTTATAACGAAACTTCTCACATTATAAAATGACGTAGTAAATTTCTACAGTGATCGATCGATACGGTGCCATTGATCAGTGGCATTAATTTTTAACCTCTTAGGCACGATGCGCCACTATAGTGGCTTTCACGGATGTCATCTTATATTACGATGCGCCACTATAGTGACTTGATCAATCAATCAATTGTATTATTAATTGTTAAATTAAATTATTAATGTTAAAGTATTATATATGCATCGTATCTTTAAGAAAACTCATCATTTAGTTATCTAAAACTTCATCGAGAAATCATTAAAGTTAAAGTATATGCATCATATGTTTAAGAAAAATAATAATTTAATTATCGAAAAGTTCATTTCAAAATTATGAAAGCTGAATTATCGAAAACTTAATGACAAAATTATTAAAGCAGAAATGTATGCATCACATTTTTAAGAAAAATTATAATTTGGTTATCGAGAACTTTATTCCAATGTGCTCTGCTGTACCGAGAAATAGCCCGCGCAGAATTCATCCGTGTTTAAGAGGTTAACTAATTCTATAGCGTAAAACATAGACAACTGTAGACATTCAACGTGTACATGTATCAACCTTCAACGCTGACAGGAACGTTTATTGAGAATCCTCAAGGCATCTTCCGTAACGTTAACGAACAATTTCATTACAAACTACAATGTAAAAGTAGTTTTTTAAACTTCTTTCTGTTAAATATAATTATTGAAAGTCCTATTAATAGGATTCCGATCGGTAAAGTGTTAAGTTACATTTCTTGGGAAATTTCATTTTTTACAGTCAGGATCTCTTTCGCTTCAGTGCTTAAATAACGATTACAAAAATGAATAAAATTTGATTTCATATAAAATGCACAACAGAACGTTCATACTAGTCCAAATTTGTTTAAAATAATCCCGACGAGTCTAAAGACGTGTACTGCAATTGTTTAATGTGCATTCGAGGCATAAAAATATACGTTTAAACCATGAAGTGCATCACTGAATATCTTTAAAAAATCTGGCAACTGGCATAACGATTATTCCCTTGACATACTATCTCCTGCGCAACTAAACTGATCGTAACCGTCTTCGTCGCTAGAAATGTTGCAGAAGAGAAAAGATAATTTATATCTTTCACACTGCTGCATTTACTTCAGTGCTCAAATATTATTTACAAAGGAATGAAATATGATTCCGTCTAAAAAGAAAGATATTAATATTTGTTAGACGTTGTTTAACCCATTGCACTCGAATGGTGACTCTCAGGCACCACTGAAAATAGCTGTAGCACTGTTTAAAACAATCTTTGCATCGCTAAGCTTGTGTCAAAGAAATTTGCAAACATTTAATCGTTGCAAGGACGAGTAATAGTAAACAAATTTCGTATGCATAAGATGAAATACAGTGGCTCACGAAAGTATTCGGACACTCTTTAATTCTAAATAAATTTTTCAAAATTGAATCAAACGACTTGACTTTTCTGGAGCAACTACAGACATAGATTTACTAAATGATATGTGATGTCCCATGAGAAGGGACATCCGAGTGATATGCTAGAATTACGATGTCCTATGAGAGGGAACAGCGGAGTGCAAAGGATTAAAATATAAATGTTATTTCATATTCTATAATAGAGTGCAATTTTATTATACACCCATATTGCAATATCTATAAAAATAAGGTAAAAACATTAATACGGGGAACAATAGATAGGATGATTGAGTGACGTCGAACTCGGCGAGTGTACATGTGTTCGGACGGACACTTGTAAAACTTCGAACGGCAGGAGGAGCTTACGCGAGGAAGCCTCTTCGAGTCTCGTTCGGGGTTTGAAAACACAGTCGACGATATTGGAAATTTGCTCGACGACGAAGCCATTAGAAAATTGTCCGTAAGGACGAGGAAACCTCTGCGGGTTAGGCCGAGGTTTCCAGGACCCCGGGTTCGAGAAGAAAATTCGAAGCCGGTTGAAGAGGGCGCCCTCATCCTCCTTCGTAACCGTCGAACCGCGTAATCTGAGTTTGCATGCTCCGACGGTCTCGTTATTAGTATATGGAAATCCGTGTGTAAAAGTGGGCCACCGGGTATCCCGTCGCGCGTGTATACGTGTTTCCCACGCTTTGTTACCTGCTTTTCATTATGGATCGGGAATCCAACCGTCGGAATAATGCGCGCATCCCGATCTCGCGCCGAGGCAACGTGTAATTGGTGTGCCGCGATCGGCCCTTGCAAAAATTGGGTCGACCCGATGAATAACGGAACCCGGAACGGTTTTATCAACCATAACGGCCGTGCCGGCTGCGGTTTTCTGGATGGTTAAAAATCGCGGGGAACGCGCATCCAACTTTTACCAGCCGAATATCGCGTCGCTGAATCCGTGATTTTACGCGATCGTGTAATCTGATGGAACACGGGCAACCCCGTATCGCCGATGCTTCGTGTTCCCTTCGGACGAAATTCGGATGGATGATTAGAGCGCGATTAACGGGAATTAGTATATTGTATGGGACGTCCGGTCGATCGTTGATATCGGGATCGTGCTCTGACGCACTGTTCGCGACGTCTGAAAAAAAGTACTGGGACGTGTACTCTTCGATGAGAACCGATTACGAGTTTTAACAGATCGATCGTATTACTATGAGCGGTGTAATCTGAATGGAATGGTTGATTGAAAGCAGTGTCGGTAGATGAAATGGAATACGTCATTGGAAGTTGGTAGAATGCATAAAGGAACAGAATGAGGAAATGGAGATATGAAATTACAGTTTATAGATCGAGTGGATCGAATGGGGATGAATAGAGTGAGTGGAATGAGAAATAACGAGATGGGTGATGGAAGTAGTGTTATTAGCGATTGGATGAATTAACAGAGTGAGAAGTAACAAATTGGATGAGCGGAATAATGGAATAACGATGCAACGTATGAGTAGAGTGAATAAAGGTGATGGTAGTGAGAAGTAACGAATTGAACGAGTGGAATAATGGAATAGCAATGTAAGGAATGAGTAATATGAATAGAGGTAATGGAGTGAGAAGTAACGATTTGAATGTGTGGAATAATGCAATAACAATGTAACGACTGAGTAGAATGAGTAGAGGTAATAGAGTGTGAAGTAATGTATTGGACGAGTGGAATAATGGAGTTGTAATCAAATAAATTACTACAAAGAATAAAGAGAGAATAGAATGAAAAGTAAGGAATTGAACGTGTGGAATAATGGAATAGCAATATAGCGAGTAAGTAGTATGAATAGAGATAATGGAGTGAGAAGTAACAAATTGGATGAGTGGAATAATGGAATAGCAATATAACGACTCAGTAGAATGAGTAGAGGTAATAGAGTGAGAAGTAGTGAATTGGACGAGTGGAATAAGGGAATAGCGATAAAATAAATAACTATAAAGAATAGAGAGAGAATAGAATGAAGAGTTGCGAATTAAACGAGTGGAGTAATGTAATGACGATGAAATAAATGCGTAGAATAAATAGAGGAAATAGTGTGAAAAGTAACGATTTCAATGAGTGGAATAATGGAATAGCAATAAACGAATGAGTAGGATGAATAGAGGTAATAGAGTGAGAAATAACGAATTGAACGAGTGGAATAATGGAATAACGATATAACGAATGAGTAGGATGAATAGAGGAAATAGAGTAAGAAGTAATGAATTGGACGAGTGGAATAATAGAATAAAGATCAAATAGATTACTAAAAAGAATAGAGTGGTAATAGAATGAAGAGTAACGAATGGAACAAATGGAATAATGAAATAGCGATAAAGTGAATGACTAGAAAGAAATAGAGAGAGAGTAGAATGCGAAGTACCAAATTGAACGACTGAAATAATGGAATATATATAATGAATAGAGTGAGAATCAACGATTTGGACGAGAAAAATAGTGGAACAGAGACAAAATGAATGAATATGGTTAGTACAGTGAAAGATAAAGAATTGGGCCAGGAAAATACTGAAAGAATAACGAAAATAAGATGAATAAAAGTGTAGCGAGCTGTAACGAATTGAGCAGGTTGTAATAGCGGAGTAGCTCTAAAATGAATGAGTAGAATGAGTAGCAACGAGTTGGACAAATGAATTACTACAATATCGAAAAATTGAAGCATACACTGATCAAATCTTGAAAAAGTACCAACTATCTAAATAATCCGTTGAGTCTGAGTAACATACCACGAAAAGAATTCCGACGTGTAGATCACGGTGAGTAGAACGTCGCGTACGTTCAAAAATATTGCGCTCGCAAGCGGAGACAAAAGCACGACTCAAACGGTTTCATTTTCCCAGTTAAGACGCAATATCGGTGTTTGTGGTCCGGGGAATGAAACGGTTATTATACCTCGAGGAGATATTAGGATTTCCGGGTGGGCCGACGTGAATCTCTCGATAACTCGATCGTGCATCCAATAAAATTAACGACGAAAGCTCGTTCGAAAGCGAAACCGAGTGCCATCGTTGTTTTCGGCGATACGAAGGAGTAATTGTTATCGATGTTCGCCGCGCGTCACGCCGACGAGGGTCTTGAACGCCCGGCGAACTTTAAATTTAGAGGCGTTCAATTAAAAGAAGATTTATTGGCGATCGTAGCATCGTGCTCGGAAAATTCGTCTTTGTAAGACGAATCGTTATCCGCCGATTACACGCGCCAACAATTTCGACGCTGTTCATAGACAAGGGAACTCTGCGGCCGGACCGAGGCATTCGCCCATGAAAAAGTTCCCTTGGAGGGTGGTCCTACCTTTGAAACTACAAGTTTTTGGGTTCGTCTTTGTCCGGTTGATCGACGTAATTAAAGGGATCGTCTGTTCCATAATTGATACCGTGAACGTCGCTTCTGTAAAACGTCGACTTCGTGGCGTGGAATTTTTGAAGCGAATATTCAATCCAAGGAGCACCGACTAAAATAAATCACAAAACGATCCAACATTCGATGCGGGAGCCAAACAATTGTCAAATAGAGCTTGTAATTCATGAAATAGTACAAATGCAGCAGACACGATTCAAATAGATCAAACCGCTGGGTATAATAAATCAGACGCCCTGGTAAAACAGGAGAGTAATCCATCAAAAGTCAGACGGACCACTAATTCAATGGTAAAACCACTTTTTCAGATATAAAAATTATCTTTTACCATATGCATCTGGTAAAATTCAAATCTCTGCGCATTCGTGGTATTTACAGATTGCGATAAACAATAATAATATTTTAATTCAGACTTTATCAGAAGAAATATTTTTTTCGACGAGGTTTCATCGTATCGTGGCTTTTCTGATACGATTAACGAAAACACGAAATCCTGTACCATCTTCTTGCACGTTTTCGGGTAACTTTCAATCGGCTGCGACGCATCGGTTAAATAATCGAATTTGCAACGAATAGACAATCAACAGGGGCCGAGAAATGTCTGTTTTAGACCGATCGCTGCAGGAGGGAACGTGATGCGATTCCGGTGGCGCGGTGAGATTAATTTCTCGAAAGTCCTGAACCTGCTCCGAGGGTTTTCTTCGGTAAGCCCGGCGGCGCATGACTGGATTAATTATAGCAACTCCTCGGAGCGCGCTGGGACACGGCCATGTGGATGCTACTATTGATTAAATCGTCGATAATGTTGCTGACAGTCTGGCAATTGGAGCTAATTGGGAACAATCGGATCGACGAAACTGTGCGAACATCCCTGCACTTTGTCCCTCAGCGGATCCGGCAATCTTCTTTTTCGTTTCGCGAGTACAGTAAGGATCTCCAATATCCATAGTGTATATGCTACGCACACACATACACACACACACACACAGATTTATATTCGCTGTGTTGCATTATTTACTACTACATATATTGTACAGAATATCAAAACTTCGGGCACGAGATGATAAAGTAGAATAAGTCAGGCCATAATCGGACTCATGAGTAGATAAAGAATTTATGTTGGCACAGAAAATATCACTGTAATTTTAAAAATGAAAAATATCCTGATGCAGATCGTGCTTTATGTCACGCGAAAAGAATATCACAGTCGCGGTAGAACAATTTATAACACGGTTGAATTTGTTGCAAATATTGTTGTAATATTTTACGACACTCCTACTTGACATAGCATCCTGGAACATTATATGAAAAAGTCTAGAACAGCTGGAAACAATTAGACCTCGATTCTACGGTCAGATCACAGGGGAACGAGTCGTCAAATGTCAGACAGATTCTAAAGAAGTTTCAGTAATTATAAAATTTATTTCTCAAAGTTTCCAAGTCAAACCGAAAACCTATCGTCACAAAATTAGAAAAAAACAGTATGTTCTTTCATTTTTCAATGATTCCAATATTTAACAATTATTATTAAAACAAATTTTCTCGTGTTCCGAAAAAGGACAGAATAGTTAAAATTAATTAGATACAACTTCCCGTTGTGTTTTTAACGATACGGTGTGCCCATTGTTGCAGGTCCAGCGAAATTGTTCGTTTTTTTTTTGTCGAAAACGAGGAAAAAGGCGCAAGCTTACGCGAGCCAGGATTAATTAAAACAGGAGTAATTAAAATTATTTCAGCCTCGTTTGCAATCGATTCTTTCGCATTCGGGAGTTTTCCGCTACGAGTTGTATCGAGAATTAGACCGTAAAATTAGATCCGTACACGTCGGGCTGTGCTCTCATATTTTCGACCTGCACCGCGAGTCATTTATTCAAAACAATTCCCAAACTCCGTTAGGCCGGGTACACGGGCTAATACGATTAAATTGTTCACTCGCAACAGCAACAACGCAGAACTAGCTTTTTCGTATTGTTCCCGCCGCGCCGTCGATATCTCCGTTTCCGCGCGAGCCCTGCTCCATTGGCATTCAAGGAACACGGATTACGTTTCATTAATTGCTAATTAAAACCGCCTTTTACACGGACTTTCTCCGGAGAGCTCAAATAATTTCCACCCAATTAAATAAACCTCTTTTGCCGTCGTTTCCAGACAACATCTTAATCCGGGATTTGTTTATGCAGAGTTTCTTGAAAACGCTCGAGTTCCTTGGAAAAGGGGGATTCCTGGTATTATTCTGAGGAACTTTTTTCCTTCGTCGAATCGCGACTTAACGCTCATTAGCGAGTTATTGGCGAAAAATATGGACCAATCGGATCGCGGCTACGCCGGACGTGTTTACGTACGGAGTTATAGTGAAGCGGCGAGGAGAGCGTAGCGGAGAGCGGTGAGCAAAGCGATGCGGTGCGTGTTTTGTTTCAATTTGCACCGCTATTATACGCCACACCGCTCTCCTCACCGCTCCACTATATACAGTTGCATTTGATTACATTGGTTTGATTTTGCCGCGATGTTCACCTCACTGCTATCCTCAATCTTCACCGCTCCACTATAATCCTGGCCTTAGGCTAGCATATCAGGGGACTTCAGGAAGCTATCTTTTATCAACCCCAATTTTTCCCATTTTCGCCATTGAACGCCCCGAAATTTCAAAGTCGCGCCACGGCTGCAACTCGATTCCGACAGACCTGAAAATTGCCATACACTCTGACCGAGCGTCTAGAAACGTGTACCCAAAATTACAAAAGAATCGGAGACATAAAGATTTTTCGCGATTTTAAGAAGGGGGTTACCTTCAATATTTAGCAATTTTGTGGCAATTTCCAATGGACCTGGGAATTGAAATACACGCTTCCTATGCGTCCAGTTACTCGAAGCCAGACTTAGGCCAGGATTATAGTGGAGCGGTGAAGATCGAGGATTTCAGCGAGATGAATGCGTTTAATAGCGGTGCACATAGAAACAAAACACGCACCGCGTCGCTTTGCTCACCGCTCTCCGCTACGCTCTCCTCGCCGCTCCACTATAACTTCGTACTAAGTTGCGAGAACGAAACCGCGCATGAAATTTTCGCGGAGGAAAAAGTTTTTTGGAATAAATCGAAGCATCTTCTATATCAAGGAACTTGGATATTTTTGGGACACCCTGTATTATAATTTATCTTAAATTGCATGCCTAAATTTAAATAAAATTATGAATTTGTTTAAAAGAGGACGAAAAAAAAGGTTTCCCTCAGGATTTATTATTATTTATTTATTATTATTATTTATTATTTATTTTTCATTATTCATAACTGTACAAATACTTTCTGCGCGTCTATTTCTTACGTTTATCTATGCTGGATGTATATTTTTGTTAATCTTGAAGAAAATAAAATTTAGTTTCCACGAAACCTTTTCTACAAATACCCAAAAATTTTTATTAATCAGTTTTGCCGCTTAAAATTTATAACTGAAGTTTACGCACAAAGTTTCAGTTGAAATTGGTCGCTGTACGAATACTTTCCACACCGACTGTATATAAATATTCAATATGTTTAATAACAGTAAATTATTACGGACTGTTCGGGCAGATGCCAATGTGACATTTCGACGAACAAAAATACGTCATCGCAGTGTTAAGAATAATTAAATACGTACGCCTTTTTGTACCGCGAAATGCAAGATTATTTATCATAACCAGAATGTAAATGATAAAATGAATGACGTGAAAGCTACAACAAGCATTCATTAGTGTTTCGATCTGCGGAGAATGAAATGCCATTGTTCACTGAACAATCGAATATGTTGAAACAGAAATGTCCATCGTTGTAACGGGAAGCACGCAACTTCACGGGCAAATGACAATGAAATTCCATTATCTATTGCCAGTAGAAACGGGCAACAACCATCAGACACGGAATATAGCTACAATAAAAAAAAAAAGCACGAGCTTTTTAGAAACATTCGTCTGCCTTCGTTCAACAGCACGAGCACTCGCAGAACATTCAGAACAGGAAAACGAATAATAAAATCGAATTTTCCGAACGAAGTAGAAACAGGAAACAATGGCCAGACGTACTACAATCGCGTTTAACAATGTAATCGTATAAAAACAATCCAATCGACGTTCCCAAGAACAGAAACAATCAATTGCAATTTTCTGCTTCAAGTAGAACCAGACTGCAATGCTCAGACACGGTATCTAGCCTTCACGAGGATCGTCCTTCTTGGAAAATTAATTACAACGTTGCTACTGAGTAGAAAACAGAATATATTTCTTACGTATTTGCTCGAGCTTATGCAGATGCTCGATGGAATACATTCGTACACCCGTGTGCAGAAATTTAGGGATCTTTAACCCTTTCGCTTCGGCAATTCAGTTCGCCGAAGTGCCGTCACCGAACGGAAGCACGTGCCAGAAATGAGCACAGTGTGCGTGGTTTTTGGTATATACAGTGGCGCACGAAAGTATTCGGACACTCTTCAAACCTAAATAACTTTTTTAAGATTGGACCAAACGTCTTGACTTTTCTTGAGCAATTAGTTGCATTGATTTAATAAATGATATACAAAATAACTTTTGTAAATATTGGAACTGATGTGAATTACATGACCAATAAAACAGGAACTTTTTAAATATTTTTTATTTTAGCCACGCACAAAAAATTTTAAAGACGCATCTGGTAGATCAATGATAGTTATACGCATGCAGAAAAATTCATTAAAATCGATCGACGTACACACGAGCTACGTGCCATAGAAAATAATGAAAATCGCAAGTTTTCACGATTCTTGATCAGTTTCTGCTTAAACTGCAGAAATTCTTACATCTTTCTACACGTGCCATTTTTTCCCGCGTCAATCGATTTCGGTGAGATTTTCAGCATGTGTATAACTAACACAGTTCTAAAAAACGCATATTTTAAATTTTCATTACGAGTTGAAATAAAAATGTTTTAAAAAATGTCTTTTCTACTTTCCCACGTAATTTCTACCAATTAGAATTGTTTCAAAATTATTTTTGCATATCATTTAGTAAATCAATGCTGCTAGTTACTTTCGTGCGCTACTGTACGTTCTTCTAAGTCTTAAATAATTACAATGTTTAATAAAACAATTGTTGCTCTAATGGAGCACGTATTCTTCACATTTTTAATAGTTTATACATCGCTATGTTTGCATTTACGAAGTCGGTAAAAATTGAAATGTTACGCTTACGAGTGATAGTAATAAACTTTATATTCACGAAAGGAAATTAACCATGTACAATGGAACTATTTTAGATAAATAATAATGTTGCGATTTTGGATTTAAAATTGCTTGGAGTGCAAAGGGTTAATATGAAAAGATTTAAAAATATAAAATGATATAGATGCCGCATATATCCGGCGCTCGAAGCGAAAAGGTTAATTATGGCAGGCGATTGGAAATCGTTCCATTATTTCAATGGACGAGGGTGGTGTTCCTGAAGGATCTAGCTACGGTGTGGGCGGAAGTGCCGTCCAGTAAGAGGTCTGTCTTTGACCGCTCAGCACTCTCTTTTCTTGGGTTCTCTGGATAAATTTCTGACACGCATCATTCAGTCACATCAGAAAGCACGATCGTCTGGGAAATGTACGAACAATCACCATCGGAAAACGAATCGACTTGGGGATAGACTTTATTTTCCGAGCATGGCTGTTCTACCAAGACATCCCTCAGAATTGTGCCACTCGGAAGAAAAATAAACTGTGCAAAATGTAAGATCGATCGAATAACGGGAAAAGGATGCCACACGGAACTTGAAAATTGTTTATTTCTGTAATATTCATTTTTCTCCGTTATAGTATATTTTTATTATATGTTTTATATGCAATTGAACTTGTTTATACACTTTATAAAATTATTTTTATAATTAGTATTTTTGACACTTTGCTGACCGGCAATTTTACACAGAAACTATGCCTTGTCACCGGCTATTATTTTGTGATTGAATATGGAAGTATATTATAAATTTTATTTATACTGAATGAAATGAAATTAAACTTTGGAATATTCTATATCGCCCTGGGTTTCATAAATTGAAATAGATAATGCAAGTGCAATGACGCGCTGTTTTGGACTCGAACGGTTAACAACGACTAAAGTGTGTGTAATAATGATATGCCAGATTGGAATGAAACGAATTACTAAAATAAACGATATTCAAGTTTAATGTAACAGCCCTTGCCATTTTCTAATCGATCTGAAATATTGCACACTATTTTTTCTTCCAGTGTCGCAGTTCTCATGTGTCCGACCGAAAATCCGAAATTTAATTTGCGTCGCGTACAAGGAAAATCTACCTCAACCCAAGTACGCAATCCTCGCACCGTACTTTTCGCACAATACCCCGTTCTCGCACGATCGTGAATCACTGTCGATCGTTCCTTCTGACCAAAAGTCCACGAGGATGGAATAAAAGCGATACCACGGGATGCATAATTTATAGGAAGCGCGATTATGGCGACGAGAGGCGGAGTATCCGGGCGGGTCCGAGGCTTCCAGCTGGCTCGAGATAACAAAGCCGATCGTCCGAGTAAATCATCGCTTATCCCGTCCGTTTGCAATTTTCCGCGTTGCTTTTCAGGGAGCCACAAAGGGGATCGTTCGCGGAAAGGAAACGCAGCAGGGAAAGGGAAAGGAAATCGTGGAGAATTTCTGTTTCTTCGTTGCCGGGACGATCGGAAACACGTTGGATCGCGGCCGAAGGAAGGGAATAAGGGTGAAAGGTGACCCAGTTCGCAAAGGGTGGCCGGGTTGGGGTTCGGTGTCACTGCTTCCTGTCCCGGCGTGACCCGGATTCACCTGTTCCGCGTCCTCCTACCTTGCGTTTCTCCCTTTTCTTGTCCTTCGACCGTCCCTCCCTTCCCACCCCTTCCGCCATCGAGTTATGCATCCACCCACTGTGAGATGGATCCGGTAACCTAATAAGAGACCGGCTAATAAAATGTGTCGAGTGCGAGCGCGTCGCAGCAGAGGGCGGTTTTCCCTTTTCGAGAGGAAAATCTGCCAAGAGGAAATTTTTAATGTCTGCCAAGAAAGTTTTTATTTTCTTCCCCATACCCTCGTGATCGCTACAGCACCCCGTTACCAGCGGCGCCACTGTTTTCCGCTTTCTCGTAATTGCCAAGCGGAATGTGCTGAACTTACGTTGTTCTCGGCCCGTTCGATTTTCGTCGACTGTTTGAAGAAAAGGAGCGAAGGCACCTGTGGTTTTAGGAATATTTTTTAGAATCTTTGGGAATATTGCAAAATTTTTCAGACGTGTCGGGCTCGTTGCGAAGATTTTTAACCCTTTCCACTCGAAACTGTTTTAACTCCGACTCCAAGGCATTTTTTCTGATCTACAATATTTTCATTCTACACAATACATTTCATCTTATGCATACGAAATTTGTTTAATATTACTCATCCTTGCAGCGATTAAAGTTTTACAAATTTCTTTGACACAAGCATAGCGATGTAAAGATTGTTTTAAACAGTGCTGCAGCTATTTTCAGTGGTGCCTGTGTTAAGGTTTATTACACTGTACAAAATTATAAAAAATAAAATATTGATTTTTTTGCAAATATACATTTCTCGATGTCAACCAATTCATATAAGTCCAATATCGTTATAATACGTTACGTGCTTCCAAAACTATACTAAATAATACGAGGGTCTGTAAATGCACGTTTCTGCCACGAAGTAGCGCTGAGTAGCTGACAGCCAACGTCCAGAATGGTTCGGAGTGCAAAGGGTTAAGAATTTTTTCATAATTTTTATATCGAATTGAATCAGTGAAACTCAGTCAAAACTTGTTAAACTAGATTGTATTTCTTCTTCTGTATCGTTTTTGTGGTAGATAGACGTCCTGATCGTCGTAGCCGTGAAACAGTAATTGATAGAGGGTGAATCTACGACGACGGACGAACATAAAAATGTGTAATACTATTCGTCAACCGAAACATTGAAGAAGGTTTAAGAAGAAATTGTACGTGGGTTGTTGCGCATAAAGGTTAAGTGAAACTGAATGTATGAGACTTTACAGATGCCTTGGCACGAGCACGGCTCCAAGATCAGAGGTGCGAGGAACACTGAAATATTTATGAGAAACGTATGGCTGCGAAAGTACCTTTTGTTCTTTCGAATGGATGTACGAAGAATTGAGTTGTGCAACGGAGAAAAATTATGATAAGTAGAACGAGAGTGCTGTTGTCAGACCGTGAACCACCGGCGGAAAGAGTGTTGACGATGTACACTCGAAGCGGAATGAAACAACCTGTGAGAGATTGGAGGTGTAAGCAGGCCAGCGGAACAATGTGGACTCTGAGCTGACATGTGGAGTGTGTCAATCTTTGGTCAGGCGAAATGCAATTATGAATTTGCAGTGTGAAATCTGGGAACCCAATTGTGAGTATTTCCGTGTTGAATGGTGCACACGACCATAACTGGGAAGAACCAAAGAAATGCACAGGGAAAACATGTTTGAGAATTCGATATAAAAATAAGACAACACGAAATCGTAAAAGGGCATAGCCGGGTAAGATGGTCAAAAATGCCCATCAGCCGATGTAAATAGATAGAGTATAACTAAGAATTGCTTTATGTCAAATTTTAATCCTCTTTCATGGCTAGGGCTGAAGTTATAGGGTGAATTCTGATTAACAGGTGTCGAACGAGATTTTTTTATTTAACCCCTTGCCATAACGCTATCATTGCAACTACAGTTACTTTAACGTTTTGATTACCAAAAATA
>CM052089.1:14585538-14615922 GCA_028453745.1 Agapostemon virescens
TGTAGTTTAAGCAGAAACTGACCAAGAATCGTGAAAAATTGCGATTTTCACCATTTTCCGGTTAATATGTCTATAATTGACTCGAAGATAAATTTTTAAAGAATTCTCCGTTTTTCAATGAGAACTGCAAGCGGCCTGAACAGAAGCCCAGTAACAAATTGTTAATAAATTATGTACGAAATCTTCGTCACGAGTTTGGCTCCTTATTGTTAGACAAGGGACTAACGCTAAATCCAGCATAAGAGGACAAGTGACGTTTTCAAGATCTTTTATTTTACAAAAGCTATAAAATTACAAAATTTTTAAAATTATGAAATTGTCTTCACAGAAATCGATCCAACAGACTTTTTAACTCCAATATATATTATAATAAAAATTTCAGAAAATCTATATAAATTAATTCATTTCACTTTTATAAGGCGATATACACTGCGGTCAGTATTACTGCTCGGTAGGTTCAGTGTCAAGGCAGTTCTCAACAAGCTACTTTAAAATCTGCGATAATAGAGCACCCGGCCACGGGTCACCGACAGCAAAACAGTTGAACAGGAATGTGCAACCGGGAAAGTTGCGATGTGGTTCTCTCATGTCTATGATCGAACGGATAAAGGGAAACCGAAAGCACCCATGGAATTATTGAATCTGCCGTGGACCGCATCAGGAATTATTGGTGCCTCTCGAGCGTTATTAATTCGAATGTAAATGAAATTCATCGAATACGCTGGAATAATACACCCCGGGAATCCGCGGAGATGGAAAAAAAGAGCTTATGCATTCTAGTTTTGCAAACAAAGAATTTTCCGTTATTGGAAACTACAACGCCGCAGAATTTTTCATTTTCTTTCGGCATATTCGATAGAAATCGATGATATATCGGACTGTATAAAATCGAACGTAAAAGAGACCGGTTTATCAGGCGGTTCTATAAAAATTTGAAATTTACGTAAATTCTGCAGAACATAAATGTGTAAATAGACGTGTCCATCGATTTTCCATAAAGATGACTGTACGATAATAATTCTGAAACGAACGTCATATTATTTTTACACGTTTCATTCTCTTGCTGCCCATACGAAAATATGGATAAGGGATGTATTTTACTGTACTCTAGACTCTATACATCCGACTGTATGTATTATAATAAATTGTTCCGTGTAACCGTCTATTTGTTTAACGATTTACAGCTCCTGTCGTTTCTATACGGGTTCAGTTGTAAAATGCATACAGAAAGTCGACCGGTCGCTAAAACGTAAAATAAATCGCGTCCGACCATTCGCTGACCTAATTTACTTAAATCGTTTTTAGTTTAACGAAGTAGCGATAGATGAAATTAAACCCATGAATAAGTAAACAGCATTTAACGCGCTTTATGGCGCCGCGTAATAGGTGTCCTTTGTCCGACCATGCACCGGTACATTCTACTTTTCCCATTACTTGCTACCCTACTGACCTACACACCGCTACTGAAAAGTTTCCAGCGATTTCAACGTTCGCAACGAATACGTGAATTAATCAGAACGGGAATCCGAACGACTATATGGCATTCGAAAACTTTACTAACCGCATAGATTTTTCGAAACAACCGGCGAACTGAGATATTAAATTGCGAGCACAAACGGGAAACTAAATGAAAAACCGCCGACACGAATTATCGTTATTTTGTTCAAATTCTCTTTTTCGTGGACAGTTGTGGGTACAGTGGAGTTTCTCATAGTTTCAGTGTCTTAGAAAAAGGCAATAATTGTTTATCCCTATTAACCGTTTGTACATTGGACAAAAGTAAACGTATAAAATGTTTGACTTCCTTAAAACGTCTCTCTTCGAAAGTCAAGAAATGTGCGCAAATTATCGCCAATTCATTTAAATTCTTATTTTCGTGGACGACTGTGGGGACAGTGGAGTTTTTCACAGTTTCAGTTTCTTTGAAAAAGATCATAATTGTTTATCTCTATTAACCATTTGTACGTTGGACAAAAGTAAACGTATAACATGTTCGACATCCTTAAAACTTCTCTCTTCGAGAGTCAAGAAATGTGCGCAAATTATCGCCAATTCGTTTAAATTCTTATTTTCGTAGACGACTGTGGGGACAGTGGAGTTTTTCACAGTTTTAGTTTCTTTGAAAAAGATCATAATTGTTTATCTCTATTAACCGTTTGTACGTTGGACAAAAGTAAACGTATAACATGTTCGACATCCTTAAAACTTCTCTCTTCGAGAGTCAAGAAACGTGCGCAAATTATCGCCAATTCGTTTAAATTCTTATTTTCGTGGACGACTGTGGGGACAGTGGAGTTTCTCACAGTTTCAGTTTCTTTGAAAAAGACCATAATTGTTTATCTCTATTAACCGTTTGTACATTGCACAAAAGTAAACGTATAAAATGTTCGACATCCTTAAAACTTCTTTCGTCGAGAGCCAAGAAATGTTCGCCCGATCATGTACTGACCTGGGCTACTAGGGTAATCACTTATTGTTTCATTTCGATAGCCTTATACCTTGGCAACGTCCTTCATTACGTTTCCGTACAATTCTCTTTCAACTGTCTTTCAACGAGTCGTCCTCTTTCACTTGACTGACGACATACGCCATTCTTCCACTTGTCCGAGCACATACGGATCCCATTCGCCTGACCACTCGGACTTTGATCCTATTTTTCTGCTCGTATCCCCTCTATTTCTGACCATACACGATCCCATTCTATCAGGGTCTGACCGTACACCATCCCATTCCCCTTATCTGGTCATAGACGATCCGGTTTTATTCGACTTCTCGCTGTATCGCTTCTCCGCGCAACGGTGTAATAGAAAGAACCATAACGACAGATACATGAATGGCTATTGTTAATAAAACGAGCAGCTTATGTACGCGGCGACCATTGCGAACGCCAACCACCATGCCTCCTTTCATGGGCCATTCTAGCGCGCAATGTCTCTGTCGGAAATCATCTCCGATTCCTGCTTGGTAAAGTACTCTCTGTAACAAGAGTATCTCTGGCTTTGTCGCGGAACAACTGTAGTTTGTTTAAACCCAACCCTCGGTATTATTAGTCTGTCAAGTCTGCGACTTTTTTTTATAGCAACCTTCTCGTTTAATTCGTATCTTATTCAGTTCGTTTTTAACTGAAATCTCGTTTAGTCCGTATTCAATGTCATTCGTATACAATTCCGATTTTACGCGATTCTTCGGAAGCTCTTATTTAACGTAATTCTGTACAGTTCTTGTTTAACCGAATTCTCGTTTAGTTGTTATTTGATGTCGTTCGTATACAATTCTGATTTTATGTAATGTTTGTACAGTCCTTGTATAAAACAATTTTGTGTAGTTCTTGTTTAACTGAATTCTCGTATAGTTTGTATTTAATGTCATTCCTATATGTTTCTGATTTTATGTAATGCTTGCACAGTCCTTGTTTAATGTAATTTTGTATAGTCCTTATTCAACTGAATTTTCGCTTAGTGTGAATTTAATGTCATGCTTGTACTATTTAGATTTTACGTGGTTCTTGGAAAGCTCTTATTTAATGGAATTCTGTATAGTTCTCATTTTTAACTGTATTCTCGTTTATAAAATCCTCTTATGACTGAGATACATATATGGACGTAGACGTGAATGCTTTTACAAATTCTTTACTAACTCTGGCTACAAGTAACTGGACTCGTAGGCAGTGTGTATACCAAATTTCAGCTCGATCGGAATGAAATTGCGGCCGTGGTACGATTTTGAAAATTTCGAGGCGTTCGAAATCGCGAAAATGGAAAAAATGGGGTTGATAAAATGAAGCGTCCTGAAGTCCTCTGAAACGCTAGCCTAGAAAATGTGGGCTCTTCTTAAAGAGGAAGGTTTGAGGAAGATTTTCCCTTTTGAATCATGTCGGTAGCTCTAATAGTTTGGTCGGGAGACGCCTTCAAAGATTGCCAAATATTGCCAAATGTTGAAGGGACTGATCCCCCCCTGTCGAAAATCGTGAAAAATTGGGAAAAAATTTTTAGGTCCCCGATTCTTTTGGTATTTTTCGCTACCGATTTATTTAGAAATGATATATTCAATATAATTCACGTAATTTACCGAACTTGATTTCTCATTGTAATTTTCACAGATTGAAGCAGAAATTCTATCACTAAATTATGCAGTTCCCAACTCAGTAGATAAGTCTCTCGGAAGACAAAGTATCAAATAGTACCAACCAGTTTCTCTACAAAGAAGTTTTACAATATATCTCTACAATATTTTACAACACAGCTACTAACAGTGACGATCTAATCTAACACAACGAATCTAAGAATGATTAAAATCGGCTTACGGAATTCAATAAACATTTCTCCTTAAAATTGCTTGTCGCTATTAAATCAACCTCCCAAACACTGCTCAAAGGAACGTCCGCCGGTAATCCAGCCAGTTTATTAGTAATAAATTATGCTCTTCGGCACGGTAAGAATGAATGTTCCCCGAACAGGTTCAATAAGTTGTGCCGAGTCACAATTGATCGTAGAATGGGAAGAGCCAATCGAGAACGGGCCGAACAAACGGACAGCAGCCAGGTGTCGGTGGATCCGCGATGAAAAGGAGTCTTTTCACCATGGCGGCTAATCAAAAGAGATCAGTCCGGATTAAGAATATTGGATGACAGAGGGAGAAAGAAGGAAGGGAGAAAGAAGGAAAAGGAAAGAAAGAAGACGAAGTCGGGGAATAACTGCGGGGATACGCGACGCCCCGTTGCGACGGATCGAGGTCACGTTCCTTTTCCCGCGTTCACCTGAAAGGGAGAATTACAGAGGCGGCGGATTGCGGCTATAATGAGGCTTCGCGCGGAGCAAAATGAAATTTTCACGGGGCCGGGCGTAAAAACGTCTTCATTATTCAACGACCAGCCGCGGGATGTTCGAAGCGATAACCAAGCTGAATGACAAATCGTAACCCGGCTCCCCGATAAAAGCCGCTCATGATTAATGCAGCCTGGCAGCGACAAACGCCCAAGCCCACCTGAACCGATCCTGCACGTGACAAACCCTTTTTTGCACCCTTGCTCACGAATTACCGAGCCTTCGCGGTACGGAGAAGACGCTGCGTTTGATATACGCTAGAGATTTTCAAGATTTCTTTATGGAACACGTGCCAGAAATTATTCACAATATTCCGTAGCATATTGCTCGCATACTGGATGTCCTAAAAATGTCGGGAAACCTTAAAAGTAGCCTCTTGCTGTACGAAAAATTGCAGCTCGAAGAAAATATTTGGGAATCGTCGATTTCAAGATTGTACAACATTTTTTTGGAACAGCCTGTATAATCATCGCTTTGGAAAACATTCTAGTCTCACTGTTTGCATGATGTTTATCGAGATTGTAAAGAATTCAAACATTTGTATATTGCCGTTTTGTAAAATCTTCAAGTTCTGTCTTCAATTTAAGTCTGTCTTCATTGTAAAATCTTCAATTTAACTATGAATTTTGACATTATTGAGAATAATCAGTGTTTTAAAGTGGAAGTATAATCAATGATGCGACAGTATACAAACTCTGAAAGGGAATTTAATATTTCTAAACATCTGACAGTTGACTATAATATTTATCGAATTTTTTCCGTAACTTATTTACATGTACCACGGAAACTCCAAGAATTAGAACTAATAAAATTGCCAAAGCTTGTACTTATATTTTAAAATCTATATATTTGAACCATCACAGAAATTCTAAATATTAGAACTGAGAAAGCTTGCCAAAGCTTTTAATTATGTTTTTAAACCTGCACCTTTGGACTATTACGGAAATTCGGAAAATTGGGACTAACAAAAATTGCCAAACTGTTCTAATACAGTCGACAGAACGGATCGCCAGCTTGTGGAAGTAGCTTAGAAACGAGTTTTCTGCTCGTCCGATCGGCCTGAACGAAGCAAACAGCCTTGAATTTCATTCGGCAAGGGCTTTCTGCGTCGGATTGAATGCCAGACTTATTGTGCGACCGCACAATGAACGGAGGAACCGTGCATCCCGTTGGCTTCGTTTTTAATGAACGTTGCACGAGTGCATAATAGCACCAAGGGACCAACGCGATTCGAATCGGTAATACAGAGGTAAGCACTCGATGCCCAAACAATCTATCGAATTGGTTGATTCGTAGAACTCTGTTTTGCATCGATCATTTAACATTTCAATAGAATATGTTGATGAATCCAATGTCTCTACTAATTACAATTATACCTACAGTACTGTTAACTGTAAAACAAAAACGAGGCGAATTAATGTTAGAGGTCCGATTACTACAAACAAAATAACGTAACTGCAAACCTAGCGATGTAAAAGTTGTTTAAATTGGCCAGTCTTTTTCGATAATAACTCGAAAACGAAGCGTCAAATCAAGAATTGGCGAAGGGAAAGTTTCATAGAATAACCTCAAGTGTTTCCCTTTTTAACCCTTTGCACTGTACAAAATTATAAAAAATAAAATATTGATTTTTTTGCAAATATACATATTATATATGCAAATATATAATATAAATATACATAATATATTATATTAAATATATAATATAAGTCCAATATCGTTATAACACGTTACTTGGTTCCAAAACTATACTAAATAATACGAGTGTCCGTCAATGCACGTTTCTGCCACAATGTAGCGCTGAGTAGCTGACAGCCAACATCCAGAATGGTTCGGAGCGTAAAGGGTTAAGAATTTTTTCATAATTTTTGTGTCCAATTGAATTAGTGAAACTCAGTCAAAACTTGTTAAACTAGATTGTATTTCTTCTTCTGTATCGTTTTTGTGGTAGATAGACGTCCTGATCGTCGTAGCCGTGAAACAGTAACTGATAGAGGGTAAATCTACGACGACGGACGAACATAAAAATGTGTAATACTATTCGTCAACCGAAACATTGAAGAAGTTTTAAGAAGAAATTGTACGTGGTTTGTTGGGCATAAAGGTTAAGTGAAGCTGAATGTGTGAGACTTTACAGATGTATGGTATAAGTCCAATATCATTATAATACGTTACTTGGTTCCAAAACTATACTAAATAATACGAGGGTCTGTAAATGCACGTTTCTGCCACGAAGTAGCGCTGAGTAGGTGACAGCCAACATCCAGAATGGTTCGGAGTGCAAAGGGTTAAGGAACTCGAAGATGTTTGGGACGCCCTTTACAATAATGATCTCGGACACGAAAGTCGCAGCCGCAAGTAGTATAAAATTGTTTTTCGAAGACACTGTCAGGGAACGTTGCGGAGGATCAAGCAGAGACAACGCGCTTTCGCGTCGGGCAACAATAATGTTTGAGAGACGTGGCGAGGAGATTAGAACTATTGAAAGTCGAACAAGCAGAATCGACTCTTCGCTGTGCTTTGTATCGAATGCGAGCACCGCGTCGGTACGGTGAAAAGCAAATAAAATGGAACGCTGCCGTCGAGTTAGTCATGAATTTAGTTAGAAATTTCCATGTCCAAACGAGCGAAAGACAATTAGTCGACGCTAATTTCTATTCATTGTATGCTGCAATTAATCCCGAGCACTGTTTACCTACTTTCTTGCTAAAACAAACAGTCCGCCGGAAACAATAGACTATACATTTCAATGGACACCGACGTTAAAACGCGTTCGATCGCTCGTCCGATCAACAATTAACTGGCGATTTTTTTTTTTCGTCAATCGAATCAGGAGTGGTCGCTTCTGCTATAATATTAGCTAACATATACATTTTACCAGCCAGTTGAAGCTATTGAAAAATAAATATTTGGTGCGAGGGAATGTACGTTTGTTGTTTTATCAATTCAAAGTTTTATTTTGCCAGCTAGTTGATGCTATTGAATAACAAATATTCCATGGAAGGGAATTTCTTTTCTGCTTTTATTAATTCAAAGGTTTATTGTACTGGCTAGCTGAAGCTACTGAAAAATTAATATTAGGTGTAAAGTAATGACGTTTCTTCTTTCATTAATTAATTGTCATTTGTTCATGTGTTCCAATATTGTGTGTGCTCAATGATTCGTAAAATATGAAACAGATTATTGTCTTTTTCTTTTTATGATTTCTTTCATAAGATGTCAGTGAAATTGTATAGCATAACAAAATTTGTTCAACCTCGTAGATTTGTACGAACTTACAAAATCTCAGATGAGGTCAGAGTAATATTAGGTTTCTCGTTCGGTTGAGTTATAGAAAAGGGTTTCAGAAGAAGATTTTGAAAGTAGTTCTAAATAAGCACAGGTAGAAACAGGTGGAATATTGTGAACCTTTAATTTTGTGGAATAGTGCATGAAAAAAGGGGAACTGTACGTGTCGTCTTTTTTCAGTTTGCCAATAAAATTTGGATAAACACTAGAAATGTAGTAACCAGTGAAACAGGTCAACGTAAAATGCGACGAACCGCTGTAAGCGCTTAATACTCGAAATGCGAGCGAAAATATTGTCTGCGTTATTATATTCAGCCCTAGACCGACCTGCGCCGGAATTATGCTCGCTCTTGTCGCTCCCATCAAAAGAATATAAATTTATTCAGCGTTCTCGCAGTCGCCCTCGAAAGCATTCACGTGCTTTTTCCTGGCCGCTGCTAATAAAAAGCGCGCGCGCGCGAGCGCCTCTCTTTTTTATATTTCATCGTCTGTGAGACGCCCACGCGAGACGTCCCGGCGCACGCGTCACGAGCCTAAGGGGCCTCTCTACTTTGACGGCCTCGCGAAATCGAATTTTCCTCCTTTGCGTTTTCTTGCGATTTTCTATCGCAACAAATGTAATCCCCGAGCATTATGCATTCGTTCAATCTGACGGTTCCTAAATGGAAAAACTTCCATCTGCTTTATAAGTAAAATTATTATATCTATGAGCATTTCCTGTTCCAATTCCAAATTTCATGATGACATCTCGCAATTATAATAAATTCTATACATTAATATAATACTACTGCATTTACTAAATATATTACCACTATAATTGCTAAATACAATATTATCATACTTTTCAAATATATTAGTATTAAATTGTAGATATTACTAAATATAATTATCAATATTATCAATAATATATATATATTATCATTATATATTATTACTAATTAAATGTAAAAGAGCTCAAAGCTTCATTTAATTATTCATATTTCCTGTTTTCTTACTTATCTGTATTTGTTATTTATTTTCTGAACTTGTTACGGTTTCATGTACCTAATAAATCTATTATAAATAATAAAAGCTCAACGTGATATATATATACATATATCACTGTCAGATTTGTTATAAAATTTTTGAAAATTCATTCTGGAAGATGTTTCTCTCGTATCTTCAATTCCACGGATTTGTATGAACGTAATACAGCTTTAAGAGAAACATATTAATAAATTTTCAACGAAAAGTCGCCTTGTTTCCCGATAAAAAGTTTCGTTTCACAATTTCGTGAATGCTCGAAAAATTCATGTTATGAAAAATATTGCTGCATCTTCAATTTCGCGAATTTTGTCACGAGACCTGCTGGAGGTATAAACCGACGGGTAAAATTTTAAAATGTATCCAATAATCTCTCCCGAAAAATTAATTTCGTTTCCAGGATATATATTCTTCAGCTACAAGAATAAATTACAAAATTCGCTTTACAAATATTGCCGCCGTGTTCTCGATTTCTAGAAAATTAAGGACGTGTAATTCTTTGCTAAAAAGACATTATATGAGATAATAAAACATATGAAAAATATAGACAATAATACATAAACTGTTAGTACATGAATTTCCCGAAAGAAGAAATTATATATTGCTCCAAATGCCCCAAATAAAACCCACTGTACAAAAATATCCGTCGCATCTCCAATCCCATGAATTTTTAATCGAACCTCACAGACCGTGTAGACTAACATAAACCTTCCAAGATGTGCATAATAAAATTTCCATGAAAAGTGCTTTCGCCTCCCCCAGAAAACGCCGTCAAAGTTAGGCGTTCGTTTCGCGGCGGACGTGCACGAGACCCTTTAATTCTGGCTGAATTCCTCAGACCGAAAATTCTAAATCCATTTCCCTGAGGCCGGTCGCAGAGCTTCATTTCCCGAAGAAGTTCCCAGGAAGTTGCCCAGGGACCCGGTCCTTCGGATATCGGTGTCCCGGAATTAAAATGTCGGCGAAGGTAATCCTTAATGGGCACGGTGGCCCACGGGGATCCCGAGGCGATCGCTAATCCTGCAGGAGTTAATTCTGCCTGCTTCGATCCTCCAAACCGAGGCTGGTGGGCGGCTAACATTCACCTTTTCCACCTTCGCGCTCCCTTCTCCTTTTTATATTTATCTCCGAGGCTTATTTTCAGCCTTTGTGGGCTGGCGAAACGCTCCGAGCACCTTCGAATCAAAGGTGAAACACGATCTGCGATGAGTTTCGTTTGCTCGTTAATCTCTTCTGTGCGATGCCATTTTCTTGTTTGACAGATGACAAAAATTTTCAACTCAACCATACAAGTTTCATAGAACACTATAGTTTTTAATAGCGTTGAACATGTTGAATTTTGTGCCTGGAAACTACGATTTTCGGATAGCATTGATTTTCTGTTACCATTTTCTTGTTTTGACAGCTGACAAAATTTTTCAACTCACAACCATACGAGTTTCATACAACACTATAGTTTTTAATAGCGTTAAACATGTTGAATTTTGTGTCCGGAAACTACGATTTGCGGATAGCATTGATTTTCTGTTACCATTTTCTTGTTTCGACAGCTGACAAAATTTTTCAACTCACAACCATACGAGTTTCATACAACACTATAGTTTTTAAGCGAAAGGATTAAATGCATTGAGAAAGAGAAAAGAGAAAAAGGAATGCAATTAATCCTTTTCCAATCCAATTCATTACGTTTTCCACGGTTTTTATTGAATTTTATCGTTCACGGAAAAACCGGTGGTTCAAAGTTGACTGCACGATTGCCGGTTCGAGTGATAATGGTTAATAGCGAGTATTGTGTGCAGAAACGTAAATAACATATAACTCGTGCAATCATGTCAGAGCATCGGGGTGTTATTACATCTAGCCCGCGTAATTAATTAGTAATAATTAATTTGGTTTCGCTTAAACGAATCTGTTAAATCACAATTATCCTTTATGGAATAATTTCGTTGCTGCTAATACATGCCGCATTAATTTACAGTCACGGCACACTATAATGAGATTAATTTTCTTATCATCGTACCTGTAGATATCTATTGAAATATATGTCAGAGGAAAAATAATAGAAGATAATTAATGGAATAAATTAACGAGAAGTTATTAATACCAAGCCTGCCGAGCGTTCAAATTAGCTAACGTATGTTCTCTCATGAAAGCGACAAGATTCAATCTCTACGAATTTTGTGTGATTTTTATTACACTACATGATCGAGGAAAGAAATCTATCGAATCAATTCCTATGAGGCAATTTTACAACTTTATCAATTTTGAAATAAAATGTCTGAATTATAGCCTTTTCAAATCACAAACAGCTCATTACAATTTATCGAGCTTCAATTTAATAATATTATACTATAAGTTTAATTATACTGTGTTTACTATATATACACTGTATATACCATTATTTAATTATATTATATTAATAATATTGTTACGATGGGAGCTGTCAATTGTGGAGATCGAGATGAAACGATCTCGATGGAACATCAAGTCGATTGCGGAGATCGAGAGAAGTTGTCCGTCGGATCGATATTGTGGTATCCGACCAATGGGGTTGTTATTAACATTTTACCGACCGGCGATTATTTCAGAATCTTTTAAATTCATAATCCATCACTGAAAACTTTTCAATGGATCCCTGAACACCGACAGAAATTTTTATTGCGAATCAACATGGCCTCCTAAGTAACATTATCTAATAATTTCGTTACAAATTACAATGTGAAAACAGTTTGTTAGGCATCATTTTGTTACGGTGCAACTGTTCAAAGTGTTAATAATAGTCGGTGAAGTGTTAAGTATACTAACAGCGAATCGGTAATAGAATAAACCGTTGTGCACTGATAAATAAAGTTTTCAATTTTTCGTAATCATACTTTACGTTCGTCGTCGTCTACGTATCGTCATTTGAAAAGCAAATTCAGTCCTCGGAGGGCACAATGCAACAATGGACGCACAAAAGATGGGATTCAATAATTCATAAAGAAGCGGAGGGGGAAAGAGAGAGGGAGGGAGAGAGAGAGAGAAAGATAAACAGGCTTCACGCGCTGCCTTTCAATAAAAAGAAAATCCCATCGAAGACTCGTTACTTAGGAATTCAAGGGAGATCGATCGACAGATTGGACCGAAAAAGCTTCAAGGACAATTGGTTATGCAAACGCGAGTCAATTATTGGTGCGCGTCGCAAAGGACCGGCGACGATTCATCTTCTTTGTGGCTCGAGTTAAACGACGATTTAATATTCATTTAGCGTATCAGTCGACGTCAGACGTTGGACCAACCGAAGAAAATATTGTTTGATAGCCTCGACCCGAAACAAAGGAGTCGAGATGAAATCGCATTTGCAAACGTAGACTTTTAACACCATTAACGACCTCTTTTAGATGCTTTTGAATCGATCAACCTAAACGCGTCGTTTCGCCCTTACCCGTGTCGATCAACGGAAACTAACCAGTTTAGAAGCAACATTAACTATCAGTTTTCAAAAGTGTCCGAATATTGTAACGTTAAAACCATACATTGTTTTGTTTAAAATAGAATATTTAATAATCGCTAGTAGTTATATAAATAAAATTTATATTTTTATTAACTAGACATTATGTAGGAATGTAATTTGGAATTAATTTTTTTTCCTTCATCGTGAACAAAATTACAATGCGACAAAGTAAAAATTTTTTAGTGTCCGAATGTTAAAGTTATTCACTGTATATCATCGTTCGCAACGCTTGCGAAAAGTGTCAACGACACTATTAAATAATAAAAAATAAATTTATAAAACGTTATAAATGGTATAATTTCATTGCGAAAGAATTAAAAAAATTGCGAACATTGAATAAAACATTGTTTTCGTAAAAATTCCGTATGTATGTTCGGTTTTGCTCTTAGCTGTAAAATAATAAACTCCACCGAAGATATTGATTAAACGAATTTTTCATAAAAACGTCTTTATAATCCCACTCACTGTGAAACAAGCAATCTGGGAACGATCATTTGTCCGGTGGTTGGTAAGTTTATGATGATAGTTTAAAGAATTAATGTCAAGTTCGACGTATAGCTCGGTAGAAAAATTACGAAACCTACCAAAAGCTGAAAGATTCGAAGAAACACGTGAAAATCGGAGAACAAAGAAGCTGCGCTCCGGAAAATGTTGTTTGGACTTCGCAGCAACCGAATTGTTTGCAGTTATGCAAGTTTGTTGATTTAACAAGCACAGCTCCGTTCTCATCAATACATCGAGCGAGTCGAAACTTCCGGCTGGCAGTGTAACTCGTATTTCTCTGGGACCAGCGGAGACTGCAGCTGCGAGAGCCGTAAGTAGAATAGCCGTGCGACGTGTCAGACGGATTTACTAAAGTCTCGGAATGGTAATCGAGTAAAACGGGAACGTGTACACTCGAAAGAATGTAGAACCGGTAGAATGGCGAGCTAATAAATCGAGTGATTTCGTACGTGAGCGCAAGTAAAATGGCTGCGTACGTGACCGACCAAATGTAATGGAACCGTGGGTCACTGAACAAGTAAAGTAGAATCATAAATTCGGCAGGAAGCGAGAGCACTGTGCGCTGCTGGATAACTGGCAGACTGATTTTGAAAGTTTACACAAATGCAACTGAAACTTGCCGGTGATTGCGCCGGGAAAGTGCGATTTGGATTCGAACCAATTTTATTTTCCATTTCTCTGCTCTGACCATTCGAAAGTATTATAGAACATGTCAGACACGTTAAAGTTTATAGAATCGATTACGGTACAGATTATTTGTAAATTCTCCGAACCTTTTCCACATCTTACACCTTATTCGACGAAGTATTCTTTATATTTGAATTAAAGTTTCTATTCTGTTAAAAATAGGAGCTTTGTATAAAGTACGATAACTAATAAGGAAATTAATATTCGCAAACTGAAACTGTTTGTGCATATTCTTGAAAATACAAGTTAACTGTAATAAAAATTTTATAAATTTTCAACTAACCATTTAGCTGTTAAAAATTCATAAAAAAGAAATTTTCAAGTAAAATATGCCAACGTATGATCAAAGAGATCAACGAAATAATACTAATTCTAAATACTAATAAAAATTGCTCCACACTATTTCCAAAATTTATATAATTGTACAATTCCATCGACGACCGTTTTTCGCTGAAAATGAACTGAAACACCATACCATTGGCAATGATCGCCATAAATTGAAAATCAAATGATACCTCTTGAAAATGTGACTGAGTACCGAAATTTTTAAATCCCAGCGAATTTTTATGTCCTCGAAAAAAAAAATAAAGCCCCTCAGGTTAGCAATCAATAAACTGGCGGGTGTGTACACACATGCTGATTCATATGAATTAATTTACAGAGGTTGGAATCAAATAGACGCGTGTATAACGCGTCAACGGTATTCAGGATTCGACTAAACTCAAAGGGATTCTGAAAACGATACATTACCAGCAAGTCGACAATTCCGAAAACACATTACAGCTCCAACAATCAAAAACCGATTCCATTTCGTTCGGGTCGCAATAAATTTTTTTAATTTACACGCTTGTACCTTCGTTCGTTCCCGACCCACGCGAATTGACATCTGAAAAATTAAAATTAAATACACCCGCAGTCAGGCAACAAACAACGCCGACGTCGGAGTTTGCAGTAGTAGTGGAGTGGATCATTTATCGGGCGCATCGAAAATACCGCAACGTTTCCTTTTTTTAAAAAAACCACCGGGATTGGAGGAAGGCGTCGTAACCACCGAGAGAGAGTTACAGATCCGAGACCAAGGTCGTCGTCGGCAAAAACGAGTTTATTAAAAAATACGTGAGGAGTATTACGGTTGTTGCGCCGAGGATTTTTTTCATTAAAGAAAAATCGGGCGACCGCATCGGTCGTGTTTCCAATCGGGACGCCGGAGGACTGCCGAGCCTCGATATCGAGCTGTCGATACATCGCACATCGACTCGACAGAGAGGCGGTTTTTTTTGGCCGGCGGATAAACGCCGACGGAAAATAGAAAGTGGCGCGGCCTAAATTCACGGCGGCGGCGACAGCGAAAACAAAAATTGAGACGCACATTTCCTCTTAGCCTTCCTCCTCTTTCCTGCTCCTTCCCCGCTTCGAAAATAATCCCTTATTTACGTGTCTCCAGGGATAATATAGAGCACGGATCCGACATGACCATCTGGACTCGAAAGCATCGCGGTTGCGCATCGATACGAGACACGGAAAAACTCTCCCAGACGAATAAATGGGAAAACAAGACGTTGATCTTTGTGCGACTGTCTGACCAGCTAGCGGGTGACCAACAAGTTGCAATTTATTGTTACGATGGGAGCTGTCAATTGCGGAGATCGAGATGAAACGATCTTGATTACGTGTCTCCAGGGATAATATCGAGCACGGATCCGGCATGACCAGCATGTCGAACATTTCCATTTGGACTCGAAAGGGGATTATAATTTTGGTCCTGCTTGCAAGACACCAGTTTTGTTCAAACATTTTTGTTTAAGGCTAGGCTTATGGAGCACTATAAGTGAATATTTTAAATTACCTTCTGAAAATAACGAAGCTGTGTTCGTCTAAAGCATTTAGTCATTCGTTAAATAATATCTACCCAGGGAAATAATTTGTTGAGTAATTTCTGATAGATGCATCTTTAATTATCATAAATCATATGGTCGTAAATTAATAATATCAAAACGTGACACAATGTCGCGTTTCGTAAACCGAGTGTTAAGCAATAGTTATTTAATACTGAACGTACCGATCATTAAAATTGAGTAATGTATATTGTTTTATAGATATTACAAGATAAAATTTATTTACAATTTCTGAATAAAGAAATTTTATAAGTTCGATAATACTAAAAAGGAAAATCTGTAAAGGGTCATTTGACCATTTAATCTTTTGAAATGCGATTTATTTTACAGTTGCTGTAATTAGAATTTTTTTGTGGTTCATTAATTGCTAGACAGAAAATGTACAATTATTACGTGCCTATATATTCTCCACGTACAGTGACAACAACAAAATAGAATATTATTTCGGTTCAAGGGATGTTAGTAACATATTCGTTAGACTTTGTTCAGAATCCTTATCACGAGTTCCACAAGGGTTAAGTGGATTGAAGGGTGTTATGGTAATGCTGACTTTGGGATTTTTTACCGTAAACTAGGCAATCTTTCACTCCCAGACTTTCATCTATAGTTGTTTCTATGTCTCGTTCATGTTCAAAACTTTTTATGTCGATGAAAAATAAAAATTAATGTGAAAAAGTGATGTTCTTGAAAGACATTCTGAACTTGATTTTGAAATTTATTAACCAAAAAATCACGAATCCGATAACTATCAGACTTGCTGTACATTTTTGTTCGTCTTTTAGTATCACGCATGATTTTTTATAAAATCGAAACGTAAGAATTGAATTTGTTGTAATCGATTATTCGAATGCAATTTCAGGCTATATGATGTAGTAAATTGGCTTTATTATATTTTTTGTTGTGAAACTACAAAATTTATTGATATTTAAATCTTACTTATACTTTTATTAATATCATAACAATAAACCTATCACGGGCGGTCAAATGATCGTTTCCAGAGATTCTATTTTACAATTATCGACGTAACAAAATTGCTTTCACAGAAATTGAATCCATACGTTTCCTTGTTCAATTATAGTTTGTAATGAAAATTTCAAATTATGATAATAAATTAAATCTTGGCATTTTTATAAGACAACATGTGTCAGTGAATTTTAATGCTCGGTAGGTTTGTTATTAATTATACACCGCAATTATACATTAATTATACATTTTAGATAAAAAGAATCATACACGGTACAAATGATGAAATGGAACCATTTTTCAAAAACCCCGTTCATTTTGATGTCCTTTTAATATTGGTGATTAAATCATTTAATCACCTTTTTAAATCGACTTCGCTGGTAATTGTATTTTAATTTATAAAATAATTGTACGGCTGCCGATATATTTTTCAATTTGTACGTCGAGAGGAGCCGTTCGACATTAAGTCAAATCGATTTTACACTCCGCAGAGGCATCATGCTCGCGCGGTCGTAATTTTCTGATTGATAACGCGCATCAACCTGAAAGGTAATCCGTGTCCGAGATTAAATTCTCCGTGGGCTTTTATACCGTCGGACTGGGGCCATCTTCCGGAATAAGAAACGCGGTGGTAATCTTCGGAAAGCACGATAAATGACCAGCACTATCTTCCCGACAACGCCGGGAAAAATACAAGGATCCCAGGATCCTTTATCCTCTCAGGGAAAGGACACTCCTTCCTGCGTCGCGTTAGGAAGTTAACTCTTCCGGTTACAATTTCTTTGCCACCCACGCATCGCGATTGTTGTGACGCGATGCGAAAACTACACCTCGGTCTCTCTGTGCTAATAAACCACACTAGCGTACAGTATTATTATATAAAGAGCCCGTCTTTAATCCGCGATATTTATTAAATCCGTAACATACTGCGAAACATTTTACATTATTAATTAAACTGGCACTTTTCTCATAGCGTTTCGAAACGATTAATTTGTATGCACGTATTTTAATATTTTATAGCTCACTTGACATGGTTTTGAACAGGTTCTTCGTGATGTGCCAAGATACTTGTGCATTCATCACTAAATTTATGCACTATAAAATATTCCACATATAAAGTACTATTTAAAAAAATAATGTCTGTTTCTTTGAGGAAGATTGTTGTACAACCTACTTCTTTAAAAATATGTTCTTCAAATATGTCACGTATAAAGTACAATTTAAAAAAATAATATTTATATTTTTGTAAAAGATTGTTATACAATCCACGTCTTTAAAAATGTGGATTGTTATACACTCCACATCTTTAAAAATGTGTTCTTCGTTCAGATTCATTAACGCTACAATATTTAATAGATTTTTAATATTACTCACTGTGACGCAGAAGTAGGCACACTATTTCAACAAAAAATCGTGCTTGCGTTGTTCCATAAAGCTCTAACTCAAGATTTGAAATGCGAAAGAGATCACAAACATCTTCAAACACTCACACTTCGACAAAAGCTCGTAAATCGTCACTGTCCCGGCGAGGAAAAACACTTTTGCAGTAACATTTTGTCCACGCTATAACGACGCGAAGAAACTCTAAATGCGCAAGTTGACGTTCGCGAAACGACTGAAACGTCTTTGGAACTCATTATAACAGGTAACTGGCCCAGTTTCGGTTAGGATCATTTCCCAGGTATAATCCCCACCCTAAATTAAACGTCGTCGTCGATTTTCGGGCGCGTTTCTTACAACGTCGAAACTCGTCGAGAAGCCATAAAACATTCTCGTCAGAGCAAAAACCGCTTTTTAATCGCCCGAACATCATTCTCGTGTCTCTGAAAGTTCCTCGCTCGGTTCGGCCGAGCTAGAACGCTTGAGGTCGCTCCACAGTGATTTGCATACGATAATGTGGAAAGTAGAGGACTATAGTTCGCGTGGCGAAGGGGGGCTAGCAAAAAGGTGGATGAAGAACTCCAGTGTATATCCTCGAACTTTTCTCATTTCTTTTCGAACCGGATACCTATTTAATTAATAATTTTCGGAAGTTTCTCGCAACTTTTCAAGTCCCAGAGGTTTCCTATACTTCGTTATAATGTACGCGCGCTGGTATCTGTTTACCGTTGCGTACTCTACTGGGACACCAACAAAATTGCGTACTAGAATCGTTTACTGTCACGGTCAGTTGTGAGAAGTTGCTAGAAAAAGACGGCGACGACGTGCTGTTGAATAGTACAGTAGCTCGCGAAAGTATTCGGACACTCTTTAATTCTAAATAACTGTTTCAAAATTGAACCAAACGACTTGACTTCTCTGGAGCAACTGGAAGCATCGATTTACTAAATAATATGCAAAAATAATTTTCAAATAATTCCAATTGGTATAAATTACGTGGAAAAGTAGAAGAAACATTTTTTAAAACATTTTCATTTCAACTCGTAATGGAAATTTAAAATATACGTTTTTCAGAACTACATTAGTTATACGTGCGCTGAAAATTGCACTGAAATCGATTGATGCCGGAAAAAATGACAAAGAATCGTGAAAAATTGCGATTTTCATAATTTTCGTTGGCATGTAGTTCGGGTGTATATCGATCGATTGCAATGAATTTTTCTGCCTCTGTATAACTAACATATAAAAAGTTTTTAAAATATTTAAAAAGATCCGTTTTTATTGGTCATGTAATTCATACCAATTCCAATATTTACAAAATTCATTTTGCATATCATTTATTAAATCAATGCAACTAATTGCTCAAGAAAATTCAAGACGTTTTGTCCAATTTTAAAAAAGTCATTTAGGTTTGAAGATTGTCCGAATACTTTTGCGAGCCACTGTAAAATATCGATATCTACACGGATATCGATAGTCTCAGCGTATATTCGTAAAAATATACAGTGGCTAACGAAAGTATCGGAACGGTCAGATTTCTTATCTTTAATACATAAAACACGTATGTTAATCCGAAATGTTTAAAACAATTTAGTGTCTATATATCGTTTCTATTATTTTGTTAACCTGACACCAGTTTAATTTCAAACCTCTCGCCCTCCCTACATAGTGAAAAGAAAGAACATTCCTAGTCGTAGACCATAGACTACCTCGCAGACCCACGAAGTCAACCAATTTTGCCCAATCTCCGAATTCGGTGCGAAATTCCCGATCCCGCAAGTGGAACGAGTCAGCCGTAAATCGGCCGGCCGCTCACCTGGGTGTCCGGCAGGTAAATCGGTACTGGAATCAGAAAATTCGTGGTTCTAACGTATCGAACGGTCGAATCGTTCATTCTGTGGGTCGCGTCCGGCCAGTGGCCTACATCAGCTGGACCGAAAAACGGCTTCCGATCGTCCGTCGCTTGTTCGTCGTCGATGGTGGTGTTCGTTCGTGAACCCGAGGACGAGTCTCGCAGAATTTCAAATTATAGCGAGGCCAGGCGAGGCGGATGTACACGATCGATTCCACGGTATCTCGCGGCCGGCGGGTCGTTCAGAGAGAGGGTACCCGGGAGGAAAAACCGGAGACCGAACTACTCGACTGGCTGTCGAGCGTCGCGAGCAACAATAACAGCGCGTGTCGCATCGGCGACGGGCAAAAAGGGGAGCAGAAGGAAACAGAAGGAAACAGGAGGGAACAAGAGCGAACAGGGAGGAACCAGAGAAAGGGGAGGTAGGCTAGGCGATGCACCGACCGGAGGAAATGACGGGAGAGAACGCCGGAAACCAGGAATTCGGTCTACTGGCAGGCAGCGAACTGGGTGTGCAGGTGGGTGGCAGGAAGGTCGATCCGGGTGTTCGGAAACCAGGTCACAGCCAGGTCACTGAGCCACCTACCCCTCCTTCTCTCGTCCCTTGACATCCCCCCTGTTCCACCCAACCGCCTCCACGACAAATAAAACCAAGCTGTCGTCGATCTGTTCGCTGCCGAATTAATTATAAATATTGCTGATCGGTCAAGCCACCACCCGAGCGACCAGAGGCGAGAAGGGTTGTCGCGAGCTTGGATTTTCCAGCTTGAAATTTCCTGTAACCACGTGTCCCACCGCTTTGATCCTGTCGTTCCTGTCTGACCTAGAATTCTTTTCTCGTCTGCTGCCTTTAGGATTAATCAGCTGATGCGAGTTTACGGGACCGTGTTCTAACTGTTTCTGTTACTGTTTGTGGCAAATGGTAAAGAATATACCGTATCTTCGCCCTTTGTAGGAGAAGATAGCTTCACGCTGGGATCTAAACGTTTTTTGCTGGAATTTATCTCATAAATTCAGAACAAAATGAATCTATTATTTCTTTGAAAGGAAGGATCGATTGAACCGGGTTTTGACCTATATATGCATACATTGTACGTTGTTCCCGACATGGAACCTTCGATCCTCAGTTGTTTATATTCGACTGTTCCTGTATCGATCTCTTGTGTCTTTTATTAGTAACGTTTCTTTCGAAGTGAAAAGACGTGTCCCACAACGTGCTTCTAGAAAAGTTATTAAAACATATAAATTTTACTTCATATTCTATAACAGAGTGAGTTTTATTATATAGCCATATTCCAATATTTTTCTCCCATCTCTTACTTTTCATCTCTTGTGTCTTTCATTAGTAACATTTCTTTCGAAGTGAAAAGACGTGTCTCACAACGTACTTCTAGAGAAGCTATTAACATATAGAAATGTTACTTCATATTTTATAACACAATGAGTTTTATTATATACCCATATTCCAATATTTTTCTTCCTCGACACGGTTTGTATGATCTTTTTCGTTCCTATGTGTGGAAGTTAATGCACTCGGTTGATATCTGCTGATTGGATTATATTAGGGAAGCCCGTGAGTGATAAATTATTTTGAAATCTAAAACAGTCTTTGCAGTAGAATCGAGGTTTAATTTATGATTTATTATACAATCATTATCGAGGAAAATTTGCCATATTTCCTGCAAACTTTCAACCCCCTTTTTATAGAAATCCAGAGTTCGCGAAGCAAAATGTGACTCGAGGTGCCTCCAGTGGCCTGTCAGAGAGATCATAATCGTTGTCAATCGTGATAAATAATTGTTGACTTTCGATAAATCTCCATAAATATCGCAAATTTTTTTATTGTTACCATTAAATCCCGCATGAAAATGAAAAAGCATGCAATGAGGAATATGATCTTCGGAAGGTACGAACGCCGCCATTTTATTACAGGGCAGTAAAAAAAGTTTATACTTCTTCGAATATTCAGAACACAGGTTGCCTTACTGAAAACTGGGAAAAAATACGTGCTTCCTCTCCAATGGTCGGTAAAGATCGAAAAGCAAAAAACATCTTTGCAAATAATTTATTTGGAGATTTTGTATGGGTACCTTTTAGTATGTTCTGGCACGTGGAGGTAAATGGTTTTATGTTCTAATTTCGCAATGAATGAATCGAGGTTCGACTTATGTGGGTGTCCATTTTATACGTTTCGCGTAATCGAAATGTTCAGCGATTGTATTAACCTTTACGTAGACCGTTCAATTCAATTTTAAGCTAATACCGTCAAGTAATTGTTTAATGGGCGCCGCGTACCTGAGGGCGTATTTAATATTTTATCTAAAAGTCTGCGTCGCTAATTCTCGTTTAAACGCGTGAAACTTTCGAATAAATTTGGAACGTAAAAATTAGGATGCTTTGAGGTCCTGCATAAATTTTCGATCGGGGGAAAACAAACAAACTGAGCTTTTTGCAATCGATCGAGCACCTCCAGGAAAAATCCTGTATATTCTATATTTCAACTTCAGTGCCTGTTCCATTAAATTTCTTTTAAAAATGCAAATGAAATTCTTATTTAACTTGAACAAGAAAAACGTCACCCAAATATGAATGACGCAGCTCCGAATGCGTTAGGAGACCAAGTCTGCTATAGTCGAAAAGATGATAAAATCCTTCGGACGTTCGCATAAGTAGTACAAGTCGACGCTGGGTCGGTCAAAGGAAATTCTTCTCGGTTCCGGGGCTAATAAAATAATCACGAGGTTCAAAATATTCATTCGATTCGGTCGATACCGTGATCCCACGGTACGTGGCCGGCGGCCGAGCAAAGTCGGTCCATTGATATTTTTACGGACGCTCCAATTAACTGCAAATATCCTCGTTATTTTCTCGCGAACTGATTGAATCTCGTTTTCGTCACTGGTCGCGGCTGGCAACGGGGACGATAAAATGTTTCCTGACGTTGGTTAACGGCAAATGGAAAATATTCAGCGTAACCACTCGAAGATCCCGCACGCAGAAACCTTCGAATTGATTTTTCTGAATGCCGTTCGACGTTCTCGGCATTGAGAAGCAGTCGACGTCCTGTTCCTTTTTCTTTTTTTTCTGTTTTTTTTTGTTGTTGTTCGTTTTCTTTCTTTTTCCTCTCGGCGATGGTGAGTTTATTGAAATATCGAAGTCCGCGCGATCCGCGACGCAGGCGAAACGATGTTCAGGCGAAATCGGAAGCGTCGAACGCTTTGATTTCATTTGATTTCATTTGATTTCATTTGATTTCATTTAGCGTTGATCATTATTAACAGACGCGCTAACGGAATAAATACTTGGAAAATAGCATGGGAGTTTTCGGAAGATGAAACGATAAGATTGAATTGTTTTAAATGAAAAATATTGTTATTCGTTCGACTGGAATCAATGTGCTTGCATTTTCTTCAAAGCATTTATTAAGGTACGCTGGAGAAAAAATACCAACGAATTGTTCGAGAATAAATTGCTAAAAGAGCGAAAAAATGTGACGAGAAGGTAGAAAATAAAGTGGTATAAAGAATTATATCATACGTCATTCTATCAGCTCATCACATTCGATATAACTGATAATAATTGCTAAATGGAAGGAAAAATTGCAAGGACTTGATTATAATTCCTCGTTTTATTGATAAATGGAATTCATTTGTTGATGCAGTAACGATGTCTGATTCCGTTTAATAACGTGCAGCAATTAGAGTAAAAAATACGTTATTCGCAAACTGCGGATCTTTTCTGTAAAATAAAATTGTATATATTAATCCGCATTAAATTAAATTATATAAATATAAAATTATATAAATAATTTATAATAATATATTATTATATATTATATAAATAAATTATTTATAAATGCATAGAAATTTACTATAGAGTAATCGTACCTGGAATGATGCGTTTTTTTTAGAAATAAATAAATTCATTAATTTATAACTTTTGCCGATGAGGAAGGGTTTGCGTGGTAATCGTCTGCGAAACGAGGCACGCGACCCTTCGTTACACGTTCTTGGATATTAATCTAGAATAAATGGTAGTTGATTGTGTTTAATTAGCCACTTGGATGTACACACTCCGCAGAAATGCATGTCGGCAATGTCCGTCGGCGGGCAATGCAAGCGATTTTAATTATGCAAAGCAACAGCTGAACCGAATGGCCCACTCTTTGGTCATCGTTTGTCAACGGTACGTAACAGTCGCGTTGATGATGAACAACGTCGTGCACGATTTAAAGATATTATTACCGTACAATGCGCGTCGGCTGAAACAAAAGACCTCCGTACACCGGGAATTTTTATTTTAACAAGTTGTTTGCTACTTGCGGACGAGCAGTGCAATCTTTCAAATTCGACGGTCCCTTTTGTTCAGCCTGCTTTCACAAACGCATTTGAACGGATTTCGAGTTCTGTAAAATCGAATCTCTGCCAATAAAAATACGTACTTTTACAGTGTTCCCTTGAAAACTTCAAAATTTACTTTTATAGATGTATTTACAAATTATTATAGAACAAATCATTATTTTAACGTAAAACGTAACGTAAAACGTCTTTTACTACATTTTTCAGTTAAAACAAATATACTGTACATGCTGAAAATGTTTATTAATTACCTTCCAAAGTTTAAAATTGGGATTTGTAATATTCAGATATGTTCAAGGTTATTTTCTTCAACTTCGTAATTTTTCTTGGGAGTAAGCTAAAATGGGTAGTTGAAAAAAAAAATTGGTCAACCTAAATTATATGTTACATCGTAACAACATTTAGATATACTGCAAAACATACACAATTTCCTGTAGATTTAATTTAGACATTCGGTATATTTTGTCATTGAAAAATTGTATCTTAGTCAGCTTTTAACCCAAAATATTTGAAAATATAAAGTGTGTTATCTTTTTGTTCCGGAGTGTAGCTCCCCCAGGAAAGCGCAGTCGCTGTTACAGAAAGGTTTGCGGAAGAAAGAGCATTTTTCAGCCGGAACGTCAAAGGCGAGAGGTTCGAAACGAGCCGGGATATATATTTCGCTGAATTCGCAGCCGACTGTATAATTATAATTAATCCGCGGTCGCACGGCGAAGCACTTTTCGCTGTCTGTGAGTGACAGACCGTAACTACTTGCGGCGAAGGCGCGCGTCGGTGTGTATATGCGCGATTTGCGAATTTGACAGTGGCTGCGGCCGCGTGACGAATGCAGCGGCACGCGCGGCCCTCTGCGAATTAGTCAAAAACCGACCTGCTGACTTGACCTCCGTCAACACTCTTTAATTCAAAGGGGAACGTTGACAATCGGCACGCCGCGCGATAATTGAATCTTGAACGACTGGTTTCGGGAAAATCACTCGGTCGGTGAATGTTTCATTGGCGGAAATTCGGTTGCTCGCCGAGTTTGAGCACCGGTCGATGCACGGGAATGACGTTAGAGATCAATCAGCTGTTATGAGAACGTCGTGTTGTTTTTAACACTCTGCCGACCGACGATTGTTTCAGAATTTTTTAAGGTCCATAGTCCACGACTGAATACATTTTATTGGGAAACAACGAGGCATCGAGTAACGTTATGTAATAATTTAGTCACAAACTACAACGTAAAAGTAGTTTTTTAAACTTCATTCTGTTAAGCGCAATTATTGAAAGTCCTGCGAATAAGCTTCCAGTCGGTTAACAAATTCGATAACGAACGGCTTGGCGAATATTCGCTCGAAAAGTGACGCTATGACAAATTGTTGAATAAAAGTCTTGGCGAAGTAAGAATGATGTATTGAGTGATCGTTGCGTTAAACGTTTGATCAAGTGGCGCATTTTCCATCGTTTTATACTTGGTAATTGTAGTACATCAATCAGAGATTGGAGAAAAGCGCATTTACGAGAACGCGACTGTTTAAACACTCGGGAAATACAGTGGCTCGCAAAAGTATTTGGACATTTGTTAGTTTTTCAAGTAACTTTTACCAAGTAGAATTATTTCGAATTCGATTTTTAAAAAGTCATTTAGATTTAAAAAAGTCTCCGAATATTTTCGTGAGCCATTGCACGTATTCTAGACTTGTTTGCAGAATAACAATTTTGTAGAAAGTTTTGGTTTTTGCTATTTTTACTACAAGTTTAAATTTACATGAACTTTTTATTCGAACGTTATGAATGTTTTCGCGCAGGACTTTTTCCTTTAGCACAATGTTCTCGTTCGCTAAAAAAGAGGCGACAGTATTTATATATAACTGAAAACGTACAAGACAGATTATAAAAGGGCTTCATTTAAAATGACAGCAACGTATCAGCACACACTATACAAAACTTCGAGTCAATTGAACGAACTTCGAAAGGAAAAGCAGCTCCATTTCGCGACAACCGAGCACGTCCAAGTTGAAGCTATTACAATTTCAAAGGTTTTTCGAATTTCATCACGAACCTCGCTTCATAACCTTCCCGAGACGTCAGTTTACGAATAGAAAAATCGATGTTAGACATTTCCAGATAGTCGTGCCGCATGAAAGAAGATTGAAGTCGGGAACTTTGAAAAGTCCAGTGCTGCGAGTGATTTCCAGGACGGATCTCAGGTCGGGAATAAAAAATCGTGTCGTGGAAGGTGCTTCCCTTTGCTTTTGAAAAATCTAAGCCGTCGACGCGGCGCATCAGAGGATTATTTCTTGCTCCAAAGAAAAAGATCGTACGAGCGAAATTTCCGCGATGAATAAATAACATGGATCTACCATGTACAGTGGTTAACGAAAGTATTCGAACGGTCAGATTTCTCTGTTTCTTCATGTTTCTAACAAACACTTAATTGATCATAAAATATCGTTTGATTAAGAATAAAGTACAGTTGTATTAACGAATATGAATAGGAAAAACTCAGAAACATAAAACTGTGAACGAGAAATAATATTAAAACTGCATAGAGATGGAAAATATTATAACGAGATTGCAAAAATTGTAAAGAGGAGTAGATCTACAGTGCACTATATAATAAAGAAGTTTGAAAATCAAGAAACTGTTGCTAATAAAGCTTGTTCAGGTCGTCCGAAAAAATTGACAAACAGAGAAGAGAAAACTATAATTCGCGAAATAAAAAGAGATCCTGCAACTTCTGCTCCCAAATTGGCAAATATGGTTGAAGAAATGTTTGATAGACAGGTCCATCCTCGATTGCGTCGACGATTACTGTGGGACAATAATTATCACGGCAGAGTTTCAAGAAAGAAGCCTTACATTAATAAAATAAATCAACGAAAGAGGTTGCAGTTCGCAAAAAATTATATTACTAAAAATAATTGCTTCTGGAACAAAGTCATATTCTCAGCCGAATCGAAATTTAATATCTTCGGTTCAGATGGTCGGAATTATGTGTGGGGAGAACCAAATACAGAGTTGCAAGCGAAACGTTTAAAACAAACAGACAAACATAAAGGTGGGAATATCATGTTACGGGACTGCATGGCAGCTAATGGGACTGGAAAATCAGTGTTCATCGATGGTACACTCGATAAATATGAATACCTAAATATTTTGAAAAATAATTAGAAGATAGTGCCAGAAAACTGGGATTACTAGAAGACTTTTACTTCCAACAAGATAACGATCCCAAGCACACAGCTTGGATCGTGAAAGAATGGATCATTTATAATACACCACGCATGTTAAGCACTTCCCCACGAAGCCCACATCTCGATCCGATCGAGCACCTGTGGGCAGAAATCGTAAAAAGACTAAATAAATATCATACTACGTCGAAACAGATGTTAATGGATAAAATAACTGAAATATGGAATTCTCTTGAAACCAGTTTCACAAAAACGCTAGTACATAGTATGGAACGTCGTTTAAGAAGAGTTATCAATGCCAATGGTGGTCCTACAAAATATTAACACATGAAAGTGTAACAATATTTGTGGCGTTCGTATACTTTTGTTATCCATGCCTGGTGCGTGTTTCAAATAAACATATTGTAAATACTGTATATATGATTGAATTATTTTCTACTTTTACTAACATAATCTTGGGACTTCTCCCTTGCTATAGACACTAAATTGTTTTAAACATTTCGGATTAACATACATATTTCATGTGCTAAAGATAAGAAATCTGACCGTTCGAATACTTCCGTTAGTCACTGTATATTTTAATGAAAACCTTCTAGTGTGAGGATTCTGCGAAGAGAAATACTGCGTCTCGTTTCTTTCTCCAAACAGATACAACGTCCTTGGCGAAGGTGGAGCCGTCGACGGCTTCCCTTTCGCTTGGAACGTCCGCGGCGAAACGTTCTTCAAGATGTGTTCACCGGAAGACTGGTTTTTATGGTTGCGGAATGAACGAACAAATAGAAACAAATGAAATGAGAGCATCGAAGTTAATGTTTTGAATGTTTCTATTTTCATGGCACGAGGCCGGTGTAATTCTGCGTGCGCTTCAACTAAGGAAATACGATAACCTAATACACTGCGATACTGCAAAAATAAAAGCTCCGGTGAATAGTGAACAACAACGATAGAAACTTCTGCACGGGAATTTGCGAACGCAACGCGGGCCATACGGAGAAAGGAAACGACAACGAGTATGAACAATGTTCCGAAAATTGTTGTCCTTTCCTTCCGGGAAACGACAGAACACTTGATCGAATTCCGGGACAAGAGCCGAACGAGGGCTTGTGAAAAAGCTCTCGTCGGTAAACCCCTCAAACATCGGGAATCTGGGGCAGAAATGTTTACTGGGGATAGTTAACGCAATAAACCGGACTGGTCGTGGAATTCAACAATTGCAGATCGTTGAAATCATGTCGGGAAACATTAATAATGTGTGACCGCGATTACGGAGCTACTCCGGATTCAACGTGTTAATTGCAAACTTGTAATTATTATAAAACAGTGTATATTAGTATACTTTAGTCCGTCTACCGTAGTGTTAATCCCTTGTCCTACAATAACGAGTCAGACTCGTGATCAAGATTTCGAACCGAATTTTCTAAACATGTATTTTCTTCATTTTCATTAAATGCTAATAACATTTTCTTTAATTACTGATCGTATACGGTCATTGGAGAATAGCTAGGCACGCAGTAACTATGAATTTGTCTTTTCTTTCTGTCATTCTGCAGAGGACAAAGAAAGTCTAGTCACTGTTATTATAAAATAAGTCGTAGGCCAAGGGGTTAAACACGGTGAAACTATGTTGAATAAGAGAAACTGCAAAACACGATTGATTAGATCGAGAAAAGACTTGATCAACTGGCATTGAACAAAAAATTGAAATATCCTGATCGAAGGAACCAGCAGGAAAGCAGTTTTCTCGCTTTTCCGATAGAACGGATCGTGTCCTCGTTAACGGCTAAAGAATTCTCGCCGGTTTTCGAGCAACAAGCCGAGGAAGAAGCTGCGAGTAAGACAATTAAAACGGATGTAATTAAGAAAGTGTGCTCGAAACGATAGTGCAACTTGCTTTCAGATAAAGCAGCCGGTCGCGCGGATAATTAAAACGCCTTTGAGCAGAACTTTCGAACCGGCAACTTTTATAATAATAAAATCAATTAAACAAGCAGCGACAGCCGCGGCGTTAGAACGAGACAGGCGAGCAAGTACACGCGCGAGCGCGCGCGTCTTTCCAAAAAATGAGGACACCGAGGTTCCGAGGACCCGAAATGAGATTTTCATTAATGACATTCTAAAGTCCATAATGTTTCGGACACTCTGTACACACGGGTTTCACGATGAATTATTGCTTCGGAAATTCATTTAGCCAGGCCGAGAGAGCCGCGCTCGCTGTTTCCCCCGTGGTAACAGATAAGTGCATTGTCGTTTTTCCTGCCATCCTTTCCAGCTTCTTTTACCGGAAGTCGTGGAAGGGCTGGAGAGAAGGGCAGTTTCTAAGAAACACATCTACGACGATGACGGCGAAAGGCAACGATGCTTCCGTTACATACCGGTTTTTTACGATAGCAATACGTGCACGGACTTCGCCGGGGAACGAAAGGGCCTCCGACTTCTGAAGTCACCGATTCGCTCGTTCAATTTGATTGTTGCAATCTCAGAATTTAGTTTTACCGCTTCGGAACTTTTCTACCGTGCTCCAAAAACGAATCTTGTGGTCGGTGCACTCTCGCGGGCAGCGAATAGTTGTTCTCTGATTTTGCGGAATAAATTCGACGGTAGAACTACCGAACAATAAATCAAACAACATGCATTTCTTTGAAATAATAACGAGACCGCTGCTATTTAGATTTCGTACAGTTGTTACTACCGATACCGTTGATCACTGTGAGCTTATCTGACACGAACAACTACATACTATTGTGACGTATCGTTGGTAACGTTGAGCAGACTTTGTTTCAGTAAACCGATACTTTAAGACGCGGCAGTTTTTCAAATATTGTGCAACTGATTATACTTGGTTGTTACACGGGAACATATTCAGATGCGGAAATCCGATTTTGATGAAACATATGGGAGCTTACAGCTTTATTGTTTAAACGAAAAGCTTTTGTTAACATTTT
>CM052089.1:14615932-14633615 GCA_028453745.1 Agapostemon virescens
CTTGCGCGATTACATTTCCCATTGAAAAATACACAATTTAAAAAAAACATTTTTCGACCTCTAGTTTCTACAAGACTATACTAAAATATACCGGAATATATTAGAATAAAGCTGCATATACCAACATATGACATAACATAACAGGATATACAAGAATATACAAGAATGCATCAGGATACACAAGAATTGATTAAAATGTACTAGAATACATCATAATATACCGGATAATTCAAGATTATACTAGAATGTACGAGAATATTCTAGGATAAAGCAGAATAAACCAATAGATCACATAACATACCAGAATGTACAAGAATATACTAGAATGTACCATAATATACCGGATAATTCAAGATTATACTAGAATGTACGAGAATATTCTAGGATAAAGCAGAATAAACCAATATATCACATAACATACCAGAATGTACAAGAATATACTAGAATGTACCATAATATACCGGATAATTCAAGATTATATTAGAATGTACGAGAATATTCTAGGATAAAGCAGAATACACCAATATATCACGTAACATACCAGAATATACAAGAATATACTAGAATGTACCGTAATATTCCAGAATATACAAAAATATACTAGAATTTGCCAGAATATCTCAAAAATACTCCAACTTTGAGGGCTGTTTTCAACCCTTCAAGATGGATAGTTACCAATAAAAAAGACATGTGTCAAATATTTTTCAAAGAACTATAAGCTCCCATAAGTTTCATCAAAATCGCATCTTCGCATTTGAATATGTTCCCGTATTAGGGAATCCTATTCTTGTCTTGACTTGTCCTGAACAATTATATGCATTGATTTGTTGTAAAGACGCAACTTGTAGATCTATGATAGTTACACAAATATAGAAAAATTCATTGAAATCGATTTACGTACACGCGAGTCACGTGCCACCGAAAATTGTAAAAATCGCAATTTTCTTGGCACAAAATTATAAAAATCGCAACTAACTTAGTTAGTTTCTGCTTAACCCTTGAATTACTTCGAAATTATTTCGGCACATAATTTAACCTTTTGCACTTTGAAAAATAGCCACAGCACTGTTTAGCACTAGAACTACCGAACCAGTCAAAATGACTGGTTCCAGATTTCTTCGTATGCCATTATTGGAATTATAAAAATATTTTTACCAAAAATTTTCAAATGAATTTCTTTATTAAAGCCGACACTAGAATAAAAATTTTACGAGATCTGAATGGATGCAATTTCGTCATTATTACAAAGCAATATACATCGGTCGGATTTATTACTCGGTAGTTCTAGTATTAAAACAATCTTTACATCATTATGCTTGTGTCAAAGAAATTCTTAAAAATTTAATCGTTGCAAGGACGAGTAGTAGTAAACAAATTCCGTATGCATAAGATGAATTATATCGTGTAGAATGAAAATATTCTAGGTCAGCAAAAATGCCTTGGAGTTAAAACAGCTTCGAGTGCAAAGGGTTAATAAATCGATGCATTTAATTGCTCCAAAAAATTCAACTGGTTCGGTTAAATTTTAAAAAGGCGATTCAAATTTGAAGAGTGACCGAATACTTTCGCGAGCCACTGTACGTCCGTTGAATAGCGAGTCCGCATGCCTCGCTAATCAGCAATGATCGCGGGCTAATGACGCGCGCGTGTCATCGCGCTAATCAGCGACTACACGTGGGAGGATGGGCTTGATACAATACTTTTCCAGAAGCATGTTCACCTAACACGTGGCAACTAGATCTCATGGCAAGCGAATATTGTCCACCTGGCTAATCGCGGGTCGTTATATAGCTTCTAACGTAATTGATCCGCCTCGAGGACGGTATTTATTCGCGTGCACCGGGACGATGATCGAGGATTTAATAAGGGTAATTAGCAGTTGCTATACATCGCCGCGCATACTCTCAGCCTCTCGCATTTGTTTCGGCCGAAAGACGCGTCGCGATAATAAGGGAGAATGTTTATCGTCGAATGGGCTGCAAACGAGAGGGCCCTGGTTAAACAAATTACCGAACCGGTAGGCCGTTTTAATTGCGCGTCACCAACAGCGTTGTAAACAATCGTCTGGTGTCATCGCGCGGACATCGACGCGTTGTTCTTGATGATCGACGTGATTCAACAATGAAAAATGAATTTCGAGGGACATTAACCGTACCCGCTCGCCGGTTCTCCACCCGGTTTAATAACGTTTATTATGTTTGTCCGGCTGAAAACGTGAACGAGTCTGCTCACTTATAAATGATGTAAATTATTTCATTAGACTGATTCACGATAAAATTCTAAATAATTGTCGATCACGTTTTCGCATCGCTTCAAATATGTCGTTGGGAATATTGGAGAGCGTATGATTGCTCGTTTCCCGCATAAATGAAATTTATATACCGAGACAGCAATTATTTATGATTCGATGTAACAATACACCGCAATTAGGTGAAATGAATGCGTTATCGAGGAGTTTTATGATAACCGTGACCGACTCGCGCGTTTGTTGTAATTAGACCGCAGATATTTATGGAAAATACAAGTAGTTCAATTTTAAGAAACGGGGATTAAATAAAAATATATTGCATCTCGTTTGTTTAGTTCTCTTATAAATTCATTGTATCCGCGGTTTAATTATAATCTAATTTATATGTTGAAACTAGTAACTAAAGGAGACCGATATAAATTCCTTCGATAGATAATAGGATAAAATAACGGCAGCATTTTTATTGTAACGTGTACGTGAATAAATAATAAATAAGTTAAAGTTATTGGTATATCTTCAAAAATTGAAAGTTGTATTATTAACCCTTTGTACTCCGAACTATTCTGGACGTTGGCTATCAGCTACTCAGCGCTACATTGTGGCAGAAACGTGCATTTACAGTCCCTCGTATTATTTAGTATAGTTTTGGAACCAAGTAACGTGTTATAACGATATTGGACTTATACGAATTGGTTTACATCGAGAAATGTATATTTGCAAAAAAATCAATATTTTATTTTTTATAATTTTGTACAGTGTGATAAACCTTAAAACACTCCCTGATATGCATTGCAGGCTGATTTGTGCGCGTTCGACAATAATAAGTCGTTTGACGCCTGCCACCAGGTGTTTTCCTGTCAGAACAAACAATGCAATCCCGTTTTCTTTGTCGCACATCGGGAATATGTAGTTTATTAATTAATCTATTGTCCGCAGAAGACGTGGATGGACGCGTTCTCGATTCACGAAAATGACCTCACAACTGGTCAATGAGTGCCTTAAAAATTTCTAATTGGGTTGAAAATTGAAAATTTCTAATTGTTATTACTAACTCATAAAATGATATTTACCGAAAGAACTTATTTACCAAGAGAAGAATCACTTTTCCGATTTTCTCACTCGTTAGATTCATCTATACCGTTCGAAGCTTCAAACCAGACTGAGCTCAGCTTTGAAAATCTTTTCCTTCGGTTTTAGACTTGTTTATTTATATTTATAAATCTCACTATACAGTGCGAGGTATGCTCGCATACCGACCTTTCTTTTACAAACTCTCCTTATCGCTCTTTTCAAGTGGTGCCGAGAAGTGCTCGGACCCGTCGTGAGCACGCTTCTCGCGTTCTCTTCTGACACAAAACCCGCTGACACTTTTTTATATATCTTTGTAATTTTACTATATTTTGATTTGATTTCTTATGCCATTTCAGGAGAAAACTTCAGGGAAACACGCATGTTTCAAAAAGTTGCGCTGAAATAACTTAATTCCCCGTAATCGCTAATAAACTTTAATGTCCCATGAGAGGGGACATCCGAGTGATAGGCTTGAATTACAATGTCAAATGAGAGGGGATAGCGGAGTGCAAAGGGTTAAAAGGGGAAACACTTGAGATTATTGTAAGAAACTTTCCCTTCGCCAATTCGTGATTTGACGCTACGTTTTAGAGTTATTATCGAAACACACTAGCCAAAAAATGAACAGCCATATCTGAAACTGGCGTTCTTTTAAAAAATTCGTAGTCGCGGTATCGAACCGTTAAAATTACTCCAGCAATCGTTACACCTATTTCACCATCGAGATTCAATGTTTTCGAGCAGTGAAAGCACAAACCATGTACGATGATTCGAAACGCCTTTTTCCGCTAGGCTGACCAAGCTTTCGCGGTCCGCGGGTCCACGAACCGGATATGGAAGAAGAAAGCGGCAAAAAACGAAAGAGAAATAAAGCAAGTAGAAGACTCGCCCGGTCCGCCGGAAGTACGGGTAGCCGTCGGATCGTGCGGACTATAAAGAAAATGACGCATTAGCCGGCGTAACAACGTCTCGGTGCAGAAAGTTCGTTATTTCGTGGGTCGAAAGCTCGTAGCTCGCGAGCTCATTAAAAGTATACAAGCCCGGCTGGTTCGAAGAAGCGCAAGGACGCGAGACAGGCCTCGGAATAAATTATGCCGCGGAATGGAACGAAGACCTTAACGAACGACAGAGAATTACCGTGGGGGTAGGAAATCATAATCGAGCTCAAGAGATTCCTTAAACCACCCTTCACGCGTATACAGGGTGTCCCGAACATGATCGAGTTCCTTGAAAACGCAGAATCCTGGAGTTGTTCTGGGAAACTTTTTCCTGCTCAAAAATACCATACGCGACTTCGTTTTCGAGTTATCAACCGAAAACGTGGAACAATCGGAGCACGACTAGGGCGGAGAGACTCCTGATTGGCGACAGAAATAGGTGTTCTACGGATGTGCTCTGATTGGTTCGCGTCTTTCGTTGATAACTCGAAAACGAAGCGTCAAATCGCGATTTGGTGAAGGGAAAAGTTTCCTAGGGCAACTATAGGAATCACTTATTTTAAGAAACTCAAACATTTTTAGTATATCTTCTAAAACCTTATATATACAGGGTGCTCTACCTAATTTGAGCATCTGTAATTTCTGGTTATGGATATAAGAATTGTCTCGAGATCATATTTCCAGGATGACAGGGTCACTAAAGTATTTTTAACCCTTTGCACTCCAAGCAATTTTGATTCCAAAATTAGAGATATTTTTTTACCTAAAATAGGTCCATTGCACATAGTTCATTTCCTTTCGTGAATATAAAGTTTATTACTATCACTCGTGAGTGTAACATTCCAATTTTTACTGACTTCACAGATGCAAACATAGCGTAACGTAGAAACTATTTTAATTAACAGTAAGGGAATGTTTAGTGCCGCCTCAGAGACGCCATTGGAGCGCTAAGGGTTAACCGAAGTTATCTGCTTTCTGTAAACTGTAACCTTCGCATCACCTTGAATACAGAAATTTCAAAAATGCCAGGCAATTGACAGAAATAGCGAAAGCACTCCGATGGAAGGACTTTTCGCCGACTTGGAACGGGATCATTGTTTATTGTAGACAATGCAGCAATTTCTGCAACATCTCCAGTAAGAGGCTTCAATTGTTCTTTTCAGAATGATCTCACGCTGTCGGTTTTACTCCGCTTGCAATCGAAACCGTCTCCAGCAGAATAAACGAGATATTCGAGATGCTAAAGTTAGGTGGAACACCTTGTATATACATTTCCCCTACATCTCCCCAAAACGTACGGGTGTAATTACCATTAAACGACCGGAGTTTAATTGCTCGGTAAGACGATTTGTAATTTTGAACACGCAATCTCTCGAACGTTGTTCCCTTCGGCAGCCAATGGGGAGGGTGAAGGGTAGGGGGTGATGAATATCGTAGTGAGCTCGTTATCTCGCCTCGATTAAATTAGAGACATTTTTTTCTCCCTTCCCCTATACCCCTCCCCTCGGTTTGGGCTATACAACGCTTTTAATTGGTGGTTAAAGCTTCTGGCCAGTCTGAGTGGTTCCTTCGTTGTGGAACAACGCGGCTTTGTCCGCTGCTTTCATCGTTGAAGAGGATTCGCTACTCCGTCCCCTACGCCTCCTCATCCTTATTCTTGTTTTCCTTTTCTGATTACAAACCTCCCCCCCCCCTCCTTTTTCTGGCCACAGAATGCTGATATTAATTCCTCGGACTGTTGCCTAACGGCTCGCGTGTTTACTAGTGTGCCCGCCCTTGCTGTATTGCACACGAAGAGAAAGATATCTGGCGATTATGCGAAACTTTCGCTTTTTCACGTGACGCTGATCGGTTCTTGCTGTTTTTTTCTTGTTTGGACAATGAGAACCTCGAGTGGGTTATTAATCGACGACGACTGCTGCTGTTTTTCGTCGATATACAGTGGTTGACGAAAGTATTCGAACGGTCAGATTTCTTATCTTTAGCACATGAAATATGTATGTTAATCCGAAATGTTTAAAACAACTTAGCGTCTATAGCAAGACAGAAGTCCGAAGATTATGTTAGTAAAGTTGGAAAATAATCCAATCATATATACAATATTTATAACATATTTATTTAATACACGCACCAGGAATAAAATTAATAAAATATCGTAAATAAAATCATCATAAAATATCGTTCGACTAAGAATAAAGTATACCTGTATTAACGAATATGAATAGGAAAAAGTCAGAAACATAAAACTGTGAAAGAGAAATAATATTAGAACTGCGTAGAGATGGAAAATTTTATAACGAGATTGCAAAAATTGTAAAGAAGAGTAAATATACAGTGCACTATATAATGAAGAAGTTTGAAAATCAAGAAACTGTTGCTAATAAAGCTCGTTCAGGTCGTCCGAAAAAATTTACAAACAGAGAAGGGAAAACTATAATTCGCGAAATAAAAAGAGATCCTGCAACTTCTGCTCCCAAATTGGCAAATATGGTTGAAGAAATGTTTGATAGACAGGTCCATCCTCGATTGTGTCGACGATTATTGTGGGAAGCCCAGATCTCGATCTGATCGAGCACCTGTGGGTAGAAATCGGAAAAAGACTAAACAAATATCATACTACGTCGAAACAAATGTTAATGGATAAAATAACTGAAATATGGAATTCTCTTGAAACCAGTTTCACAAAAACGATAGTACATAGTATGGAACGTCGTTTAAGAAAAGTAATGAATGCCAATGGTGGTCCTACAAAATGTTAACACATGAAAGGGTAACAATATTTGTGGCGTTCGAATACTTTTGTATCCATGCCTGGTGTGTGTTTCAAATAATCGTATTGTAAATACTGTATATATGATTGAATTATTTTCTACTTTTACTAATATAATCTTGGGACCTCTCTCTTGCTATAGACTCTAAATTGTTTTAAACATTTCGGATTAACATACATATTTCATGTGCTGAAGATAAGAAATATTTTCTATTATTTTATTAACCTGACACCAGTTTAATTTCAAACCTCTCGCCCTCCTTACATAGTGAAAAGAAGGAACATTCCTAGTCGCAGCCCATAGACAACCTCGCAGACCCAGGAAGTCCACAAATTTTGCCTAATCTCCGTATTCGGTGCGAGAGTCCCGATCCCGCAAGTGGAACGAGTCAGCCGTAAATCGGCCGGCCGCTCACCTAGGTGATCAGCAGGTAAATCGGTACTGGAATCCGAAAATTAGTAAAAAGTTACTAATTGCACGGATATAACTGTAAATAAACGAGATGCTGCGTCGTTCACCGAACGAGGAGCAGAAAACGCGCAACAATATAAAAGGGTGTCTGCTTTTCTTTCAACTCCATATATCGAACCTGAAACGACTCCCGTTCTTCAGCTTGCAAAAATTGAACATTTAAAATAAAACGAGTTACTGCTAGCAGAGGGAATAAATTTAAAAAGCCGTTGAAATACTTTATGGCCAATAGCGTATTCACGATTGTTAGTATTCTTTTTGATTTACTTTCACGACAGACCGATCGTCGAATTCCAGTTTTACGACTCACGGCCGCTTTCTTTCTCCTCGATTTCGCTCGATTTCGCCTTTCGCAGCGAGAAAAGGGCTGGCGCGCTCGCATGCAGCTCCCACGAACGACAGAATTCACCGGAGCATCGCGTAAATGGCTCTGAGAGGAGGCAACTGTGTGTCCTCGGTTACATGCAGCTGCATGCTACGTACAAAAGAGCCGGCGGGGCTCAGAAAACCGAAAACGCTCCTCCCGAGAGGAGGAAATGCAGATTCCGCGTCGCTCGATCTACCGAAGGATCAATACTACTCGCTGCTCCGATAATATTCCCGAGGAATTTTCGATCGAAATTCCACTTCTACCTTCTACGAGTACGTCGACTATTTTCGCCACTTCGTTGAAATACCGACGCCGCCTGCGGATAATTAAATTTGTCGATTTTGTACGGTTATGAGCCGAGACGAATATGATCTGCATCCCTTAAAATCGACAGAAGTGTATTCTCATAGGATTGAAAAATTGTCTGAGCTGCCAACAAATTTAAAATAGATGATTTCATTGACCTGGCAGCTTTTCCTTGAACATTTTTGTTTGCCACATTGACAGGATCCCTTAAAATCGACAAAAGTATATTTTCATTGAATTGACAAATTGTCTGAGCTACTAACAAATTTAAAATAGTCGTTTCTATGGAACAGGCAGTTTTTTCTTGTATGTTTTTGTTTGCCACATTGACAGGGTCCCTTAAAATTGACAAAAGTGTATTCTCACAGGATTGAAAACTTATCTGAGCTGACAACAAATTTAAAATAGACGATTTAATAATAATTCCGATGTACTGGTTTTTCTTACGAAAATAATACGGATTTACAAACGAGATGTTTAGTTGAGTTGAAGTTTTCTCAGTGATGTTTGAAATTAGAATCGCCTAGAGTACGAAAAGTGTGCAGTATTTATTCAAAAAATGGTTCATGTAAGCGCACCAATCAGAGTCGATGGTGGCTTGGTCAGGCAGCGCGATCGTAGGTAAACGTTCGGTTTGGCCGTTGCGCCTGGTCGCAAAACGCAGGCTTGTAGGAATATATCAGGTGCTGAACATGTACAGTGTAGAAAAATTCATATGCGCTTATATATAATGTTGTTACGGTACGTAACACGATTATTATAAAGCAATGTATATTATTCTAGTTTAGTGCTCGGTGGTTCTAGTGTTAATAAAGCAGAAATGCCAGTGCATCGAATTGCGTTTCAACTTGTTGTGCGGAACGTTGAAACGCGGAGTAGGCTGCGACCTCGAAAGCCCGTCGGCGAAACGGCGCAACTTTTGAAGCCCTAGCGACAAGAAACTTGCGACCGTGATAGTTCAGGGACAAAAAACATAGACAGCATAGATAGCTCTGCGTGCCCGGTAGCAAAAAGCTCTGACCCTGAAATCTCTGTGACAAAAATCTTCTGTTTGAAACGGGCGCCGCTCAAAAGATCCATCCTCAAGATCTAAAAAGCTACGTCGTTCGGCGTCGCTCGTCGGTACTTTGTTCTAAAAAGCTCGGAGAAACTTCCAGCGTCCCTTGGTTGGCGCTTGTTAGGCAAACAGCGGTGGTATTTAAAACTGCGACAAAATCCAATAGCGAATAGTTTATCTTTCATCGGTTCGCAATTTCTCGCATGTTTCGCAGTAACGTTTCCGTCTTTCTCGCTGCATCCACATCCCTCTCCTTCTCTCTCCTTCTCTCTCTCTTTCTCCTAGTTTCAAAAGTGACGACAGAAAGTGGCGGGAATACGTGACAAATAGTTCGGGGTGTGAAGATAACGGGCTACGGCACATGGGAAATCACGACCATTGTCCCTGCACAATAAAGACAACCCGGACGCGTCCAGGGGATGTCAAGTGTGTCAGATATCGGGGGATGGAACCCGGAGGTGTGAAAAGCGAAAATGCTCTTCCCTGGCTAAAGTAACAGAATGCCTCGATTTTACAGGCGATTTAACCGCGGAGACTGTTGCGCCGAAGGGCGAGGAAATTTTCGAAAAAGGGTTTTCCCCGTCCCTATTTGCCTGCCGTAATACGAGAATGATTTACGAACGAGCTTTGATAAATTAAGAATATTTGGGTCACCGGGAATATCGTGCAGATCCTTCAACATAATAGCCCAGGAAATATGTGCTCGTAGAGAATTAATTTGCCTTTAGAAACTACTGCATCCCCTTTTGAAAATGTCGAAACAATTGAAAAGCGTTGAAAAATAACAATTAGTATCATAAAAACATTCTGTGATAACGGCGGCAGCAGCGGATGCCTCGATGAAAATTAATTTGTTTTTAATAGGTGCTTCGCGCTTGTTTGTTTCGTTGATTTGTTGAAGCAACGTTCAACGTTCAGCGTTCTGATAAATTAGAAATAATTGTTTGCGTTCTGGGAACGTTGTTATAGATTCTGGAAAATAAAGTGCAGCAGCTCGGGATTGAAAAGATATATGAATTAAGTAAATGGTAACTGAAAAATAAATAAATAAACGAAAACAATGTCTAATTAACGTTTATCAAGTTGAAAGCAATTATTAGGCTTTCTTAAAACGTTGTAACGATTCATGGAAAATAATACACAACAACCAATGGTCGCGAAACGTTTTAATACAGTTTTTACTCGTTCCGCGTGCTCTTGTGACATTCATGAGTGTTCTTTGAACGAATGGAAAATTAGTTCTCTCGTTTTAATAAAACGCAGTAACGCGATACCGCAGAACCGTTTAATGTAGATTATTAACCCGCGCAAAATTTAATAAGGACACAAAAATTGTCTTCCGAGTCCCATTTCATTGAGACACGCGCGCAGCGAGAAAATAATGACACTCGCACAGCCACGGTTCGTTTCGCTTTTATTTTTCATACACGAAAGCTGTTCCAGCCACCAGAATAATTAAAACATTTTTACCACTGGCCACTGCTTAATTAGAACCTCCATTATTGTGGAACCGTATGCATATTTACACGAATCATGTACTCAAGCGCTTGCTTACGTGAAATTGCGACGGATAAACGATCGTCGTGCCAATATTTTGAACGGAGCACAAGAACGAACGACAAAGTATATATTTTTTTATTATTGCATTCCGTGTGTGCTTTTCAACGAGCTCGTTTAATTATCTGGATTTAATACGGTTGCTCTGTACGGATTCCTTTTCATGTCTTTTAATCAACGTCCAACTGCGAGTTCGGTGCAGATTCAATTTATTTTAATGACCAGACACTTTAACGATGCGTAAAATATTTGTTACTGATATTGGCACATCAGGAGATATGTAAATACGTTACAAGCGGACGGCGAGACGAGAGTAAACGATTATTAAGCGTGTTTCGAGTTAAAAGATGAGACGTGTGTTGGATCGCAGGTGATTCGACGTCCGGGGAGGCTTTGCTTCAGCCACGGATGCATCTGCGTTAAGTACTTAAGTTAGAACTTTGTCAACGGATTTCCACGGTCTTCCATGCGCCGGGGGGGGGGGGGGGGGCTTTATTCGCTGGGATTTATTCAGGAAGACGCACATCGCTCCGTTATTTTCCTTGATTCTCTTTCTGAATGCATGAAGCGTGGTAATTAGTAAGTACGACCGAGCCACTCTATCTCACGACCTACTTCGCAGCACTACTCCAAAAGATAAATAAATAGAAGCCCTCTGTCTGTCTGCTCATTTTCCTGGTATCAGCCGCGAGAATGGAAATCGATGCGTCGATGAAAGAATTTCCCGAATGAACACACCGACGATCTTCAAATTACTAAAGAATTCCGATATCTCAGAAATCTCGACTAACAAACTTGATATAAAGTCATCGGGAGTCTCGCTTCAACGAAAATTCTCTAAAGGCGTACTTTCAGTGACGACATCACCCTTTCTAAATTAAGGAAAGAGTACGTTTTCAATTCTTCTGTACAACCTTTGTGCTTTTCATAATGATGCCTTCTTTGGAATTCGAAAAATGACTTTCTCTTGTGTTGGGAAATTTTGTCTGGCAATTGCGAAATTAAAAAGTACTTTTGTGTTAAACAAGCTACTTTTCATCGTTTGAATGAAAAACATTGTTACAGCATTCCTTAAAATTAACAAAAGTGTATTTTCATACGATTGAAAAAATTGGCTGAGATACTAACAAATTTAAGATAGTCTTTTCCATGGATCTGGCAGCTTTCGTTGTACGTTTTTGTTTGCCACAATGACAGTATCCCTTAAAATCGACAAAAGTGTATTTTCATAGGATGAAGAAATTGTCTGACCTGTCAACAAATTTAAAATAGACGATTCTATTGAACTGACAATTTTTCCTAGTACGTTTTTGTTTGTAACAAAGACAGCAAAAATGATTTTGTGTTAAACAAGCAACTTTTCATTGTTTGGATGCAAAACATCGTTACAGCATCCCTTAAAATGGACCAATGTGTACTTTCAAAGGATTAAAAAATTGTCTGACCTACCAGCAAATTTAAAAAAGACATTTTTATTAAAGTGAGAGCTTCTCCTAGTAAGTTTTTGTATTTTATATTTTTGTAAGTGTAGTTATAAATTTCCGTTAAAATTAATACAAATATATACTCATTGTACCTTAAAATTTCTAAGGTACCTATTTGAAAGAGGCTGTTCCAGTCTGTACCGGCAGTATTTTCTGAAACTTTTCCACATTCGCGGCCGAGCCATCGTGGTGAAAAGGAAACAGTATTTTTCTCTTTACCTTAAAGCCCGCGATCGATGCAGAAAATGTCAATGCACCCTGCATTCTGTGCCACCGCACAATTTCCTAATGAAAAGATATACAACGAGAGAATACAGAATTTCGTTATGTCTCTGTGCAGCGTGGCGCGTGTGAGAAAAAAGAAAAACACGTGTCAGCCGGAAGGGGTCACTGACATAATAAGAAACTATGATGAACCAGCTGGGTCTCCTTTCACAAGAATTAGATTCGGTCTCGGCGGGGTTTCGAAGACTCCGGCGTCGTTGGGAACGCGACGGGATGGATTATCGAGGGTGGAATTTTAATTAATGCGTTCACGTGGACAATGTCTTAGAGCTTGGTGCGCTCGCTATTCCGCAACTCCGGGACCGAGGCCGGGCTCGCTTAATTATTTATTCTGTCTCCTCTGCTTCCCATGTCCATTTACTTTTCTGCTTGAATCCTCTGCGCCTTGGCCTCGTCGGTTTCAATGGGAGAGCGGAATGTGTTCAACGAAACACACTCGCCGGCATTGTTTGCTCAGGTTCCTTCTGTTTCACGGTGATCTACTTCATTCCACTGTTTGCCGTCGGTATTTCTTTGCCTAGGCCAACCCTAAACGCTTTCCTCTCGGTTGAAAAAATATTTAATTGGAAATTAGGAGAACGCTGGAAGCCCTGACTGTTTGAATAGAGTGACTCTTATTAATATTCGGACATTGTGCTATTCAAAAAATTGTTGCTAGTTTCGATCGTTTGCAATAGTAAATTTTGGAGTTATTGTTTTATAAAATAACAGAATATTCATTGCAGTTTGTAATAACAGAAATTTTATTTGTTTGTTTGTTGCACATACTTTTCTTAATACCAAACAGTGAACTAAATTATGTCGAAATTTATCTCCGCAAAAATATTCGGACGCTTGACAAACTATAACATTTAAACATGAAAATTATTAACATAAGCAATAATTAATAATTCGTTGAATAATCTTTAGCTTTAATTACGTGTCGCAACCGCTTGTTATAAATTAATATAAATTGCCGGTCAGCAAAGTGTTAATATTTTAAGAGAGGTTTAATGCAATCTGTGTAAACTGATTTAAATTTCCGTTCAGCAGCTTAGGGAAATAATTTAGTGTGCGGTACCGAAGCAGCTATTTTAGTAGGTTAATCGTAAGTATTGTGACGATAGAGTTTGTAAGACAGGTGACATCCTCTGATAGAAGTTGTCGACAACGTTGAACGTCATCGAGATACATTGTCGCTTACAGGGAACTGTTTCTAAGCAACTTCGAGGGATGCGGGTCCAGCGTGGCCCGTAGAAATGAAAACTGACGGCTGAATGAAGCTCAAATGGGAATTAATACACTCGTGTTCTGCGGCGGCAGCGCGACACGAGCTGCGACACATTTCTGTCAGTGGAAATGAAGCTTAATGGTTACACCAAACAGTCGAATTCACTTGTGCAACACGCCGATAGTTTGCACTCGCTTTTGTCTAACCGATCTCCTATGGCTTCTGCTCTGAAACCACCGAATCTCGAAATGCCAGAAATTAAAAAACCATTTTTGACTGTCGCAAAATGTAGCTGGCGTTTCGACTCACTGTGTCAACTTGCATTCGTACACGGAAAATCTTTTCAACGATTTGCAACTGCGATAAATTGCAATATTTACGTAATTCGTATTTCTACTTGTAAGTAGAAGCTTTCATATTTATACCGAAGATTTTCGGAGCTCATAATAATTTTTAAAGATAGTCGAATGTAAAATTTAAAGCTGAAATTATTATTAGAGACAGTAAAATTTTACTTTATTCTACTTCCTCCTAATTCTAGAAATTAACAAACAATTCTTAACCGATGGAAAATTGTATTGATAAACTTCTATATCTATACTGCCTTATTTCAGAGTTTTCAAAAGGATTCCAAGACAATCAATTATAAAAATTCTATGCAAAAACCATTATTGCAAAAGGTAAAATTAAATTTATTTCTTTCTGACTTTTTAGAATTTATATATAAAAATTGGAATTTTATTGACGAGACGGTTATTGATACGTAATTCTCTACATTCGCTATAAATAAATTTTAATGGTGTAGCTTATTTTAATTTGTACTGGTATATATACGAAAACTGGAATTTTATTTACAAAATGGTTATTTATGTATAATTGTCTACATTCGCAATAAATAAATTTTAATTGTATATCTCTTTTTTGTCAGTATTGGTTGTTCAATGTTTTTAAGCACCACAAGCTTGAATAAATATTTTTCATTCGGATTCTTAATAATTTATACATATTACTTACAATTTTCTTGGCAAGATGGTTATTTACATATAATTCTCTATATTCGCTATAAATAAATTTTAATGGTCTAGATTATTTTAATCTGTATTGGATGTGTACTGATTTTAGGTACCACAAACTTGAATAAACAGAAATATTGTTTGTCTGTGCATTTCGCTTTAATAATGTTATACGATACCACGCGGAATACTATCCGAAGCTGTAGCTACGAAAAATTAATCGAGATACGAACTTCCTTCATTTTTATAGAAATCTAAAGTCAACGTCGGCTACAAGATCCATTCTAAAATGTCGATCACGTAACTACGAAGTAGTTGTGTTCGTTAGTGTTAGTCGTTAGTGTTAACGCACTACGAAAATTGGCTTAAACGCTTCGTTGCGTGGGAACCATGAAAATATTACTGCATAGATCGACAAAGAGAATAAATTACCAGAATTTCCCGATAAAAATTAAAGACTGAAACGTATCTTCTTTTATCTAATCAAAAACCACAAAATTTGATCGTAGCGATCAAGTCGACAATGCTTAATTTTTAATAATAATCCTTAACAGAAAGTAGAAGACTCAAATCTACCAGTTTCGACCATTTTCCCTTTACCTAACTGCATTTCGAAAGTTGATAATATTCACAACTGGGTTACACAAAGAAAAAGGAAAATATCGCTGAAAGTTGTGCAAACATTTATTAGCTGGAAAAATAAAAAACGCTGACTGAAGACTGAAAGTTGCTAACTAATGTCAACCGCTGGAAAACGGTGTTGTAAATTTTCTGATGACGTACGTTTGGCTTTTGCAACCTACGCGCCGTTTACCTAACCAAACTTATCCAATTAAAAATATCAACAAGTGGATTAAATAAAAGAAAAGAGAAATGTGCACGCTGGTTTCATAAATATTTTACTTCATCGACGTGTTAGAAATTCAGAATGCAACTACAAGGTACTAATTAAGATCGACAGCCAATCAGAAGCAAAATGTTGGTTTGCTCGTGCACCCCTAAATCGGCTAAAATAAAATTGCCGATATGCACAAAGCGGCTGCTTGAACAAACGTTCCCCAAAGTAATTAATTCGATCGACTATCAAAAAGATGAAGTCTGAACCGTCTATGCAATAGTAAATTGTTACAACATTTAGATATACGAACAATATTACACGTTCTTAATTAAAATCGATTTAGATACCTTTGTTTGTACCTTTTCCCCGCTATAAATTCCCAAAACCACCCCCGCGAGCAACACTTTGAGACCAGGCACGACGACAACCCTCAGCGACAACCATAATCGACACTGATTGGTTCGCTGGTCGTAACCAAAAATTCTAAAAATACTGCGCCCATTCTGCACGTCGATGATTCCAAATTCACACGTCACGGAAATAACTTCCAACACCCTATACGCACTCGCTCGTTTTTAACTGCAACATTGACCGTTGAAACTCGTACGTGAGTCTATTAAAGTTTATTCTTTATTGGATACAAGTTATGTGTTCTCGTGAAATCATTCGCACCACCCGTAACACCTTGATTGCTACGTCAGTCCCTGGGGACTGACGGTATCAAATTTACAAATTAATATGTTATAGATAATTCAAATAATATTAAGAAATATTCGCACTGTTTCAATAGATTCGATTGAAACAGAAAAGCACAAATGGGCTAAGCGAGTCTTTTGCTTATGCATAGTTGCATTATTTCCGTTTAAAGGTAAATAAAATGTGACACGAAAGCTGAGTAAAATGGCTCCGCATTTAACGTGTTAAGTAAACTCAAATTAAAAAAATGTTAACTTTCTCTGCTCACAAGAATTGTTTCTTAAATTTTCAAGAAAACAACAATTTCTTCAATTTTTCAAAACTGCATCAATTATTCATTGAATTTTCATTTTTCTAAATAACACTTGGAAGAATAAACTAAAACTAAAACTTTCATAGAGCGAACCTTGTTTTCCAACAAATTAAACCCAAATACAATTTTTTAACCCTTTTACAGTGAAATTAGATCGTTTACAACGTTTTATAAATTTCTTTTGAGATAGAGTTCGCTCGCAATGCAAAAAGTAAGTAACTTGCTCTTTTCGCAAGTGTTGCGAACAACAATGTTCGCCACTGAAAAGGGTTAAAAGCATCCGTCGGATAGGAAAGATTTAATAAAAATGCCCCGTCATTAATGCATTAGGTTAACGCTCGAAGGGCAAGAGTGGATTTCGTTCGATAGAGTTAAAACCAACAAACTATTCGCGCGCGCTGAACAAATGCTCTCACCTGTAGCCCGCGCAAGTTAACGTTCGATCGCGGAAATTTAAATTTTGAATCGAACCGAATAATAGCGTTCACTGTATATAGGTTGAAACAACATAACGGGGCGGTATTCTTCAAGTTCGGGTAAAGTTCACCAGTTTCTTGGGGCATTGTTAGGGGAAGCCGACGGCACGCGGCGCTTCGTAATTGAGCCGAGATCGAATCCTGGGGATTCTCTCTCGAATTAGCTGAGCCAGCCTTGGTCCGTCGGCTACCTTTTTCGATTGTTGGTTCTTGAAATTTTCATCGGCCAAAGTCGCGTATAAGTCGGAATTTAATTATCAATCGGCTGAAAGTTGCAGCTTTGGTCCGGCGCGGGATTCGCGCACACGTTCGAGGGAAAATTTTGCGAATTCCGGTGACGTCGCGCACCCGGAATGTCCTAATTCGATACACGTGTCAAAGTAAATGCAGGCCTTTCAGCTGCTTGTCTAATTAGGCGGGCTTTTTAGCCGGCGTTTGATTAAGCAGTAAATTGCAAGAGTCGTGCGCGGCCGCGCGAAAGGAAATTAGGAGGCGGCGGCTGCCCGGAGAAACCGAGCTACGAGATTACGAATATGTTGGATACAAACGCGAGAACCGGAAGCTTTAATCTGTCTATCG
>CM052089.1:14633625-14656336 GCA_028453745.1 Agapostemon virescens
GACGGCTGTCATCTAGTCCACATTCTCGAGATTCCATCTTTCATTGCGAATTTTTTAACGTTGGTTCCATCGCGACGCTTCTTGTTTTTCGAGACGACGACTCCGTAAAAAATTCAGAACGATTTCTACATCGTGGAACTATTAGGTTGTTCGGAAAGTAATTTTATTTTAACACTTTGCTGACCGGCAATTTTACACAGAAACTATGACATGTTACCGGCTATTATTTTGTAATTGAATATGGAAGTAAAGTAAAACGTTCTAAATAAACTCCAATAAATTTTATTTATACTGAATGAAATGAAATTAAAATTTGGACATATGTTTTATATAACTTTTAAAATATTGCGCAAAGCTTTTGCAATATTCTGTATCGTCCTGGCGCCATGCAAGTGCAATAACGAGTTAACTCGTCATCGATCAACAACGTTTGGGCATGAAAAGACGAGTTCACCGGTCAGCAATGTGATAACCTTTTGCACTCGAATGGTGACTCTGAAGCACCACTAAAAATTGTCAGACTATTCTTTAAATGAATTTTTACATCGCTATGCTTGTATCTTTGAAGTTGCTAAAAATTTAATTGCTCTAAGGATGAGTGATAGTAAGAAACCCTATATTATAATTTTTCTTAAAAATGTGATGCATACATTTCAACTTTTATAATTTTGTAATGAAGCCCTATTTTCAAGCAAATTGAAAAAGCAATTTTTCTATCTAATTCACATCTTTTCTATCCTTCTCGGTTTTTTTTTAAATAATAGAAACACCTTTCAAAGCAAGTTCTCCAATAAATTGGAAATTTTAATTTACTATCAATCAAATTATAATTGTGTTTTTCTATTAGTAACTATTTAGAATGTATTAATTTACAAAGATTTAAATTTCTCCGAGTATTGTTCAGAAAAATGAAAATTGAAAGAATAATTGATGCAGTTTTTAAAAATTGAAGAAATTGTATGTTTTCTTGAAAATTTAAGAAACAATTCTTGTGAGCAGAGAAAATTAACATCTTCGTAATTTGAATTTACTTTAAAGTTTTAACGTACTCTGTTACATTTACGTTAATTTCACGTGACACGATAATCTCTATTTGACTACAAGTTGAAAAGTTTTATTTCACCATACAACACAGACCCGTTTTTTAAAAGCTCATGTTTATTGGCAGATAAACAAATAACGCACGTAGAATTTCTTTGTCTGTCATATTTATCTGTAAACAATGATGGTGTCATGAAGTCACACCTATGTATATCAGCAAATAAACGTTCGCAAAATTCCAATAAAATATTGTCTACTACCGTTTCCGATTTAGAAAATGTAACACATACTTTCGTACATTTAAACAAACATAAAATTTAACAACACATCAACGATGTACATATATTACAAATAACAACATTATCGAATACATTCAATCATAAAATTGTTGTTCAATTAATTCTCGATTATTCCAAATCTCAAGAGGAATTTCAATTTCAAACACCGTTGTCACCGTTTTAGATTGCTTCCTGGAAACATATGAAGAGATATTTTACTGCCGTTTCCTACGTTCTGCAATATAATGTTCGAGCTTTAATATCAAATTTTATTAATACGCAAAACGTGAAAACGTCCAAAGTTAAATGGAATTAAAAATCGTTCGAATAAACACGAGAACTCGATAACTATGCTCGAGCAGACAATTTTAATGCTAACAAATTGCAATATCGTATTAACATACACTTTCCGAAAGGAAATTAAGAACAATTGCAAACATAAAAGTAGCAGAAAGATTCCAATAGAGACATCATGAGACGATCTTATCGACTCAAACAGCAGTCTACAGTGGGGGACAAAGGTATTCGTACACTCTTGAAACCTAAATAACATTTTTCAGATTAGACCAAACGTCTTGACTTTTTTTGAGCAACTAGCAGCATTGATTTACTGAATGATATGCAAAAATAATTTTGAAATAATTCTTACTGGTGGAAATTACGTGGGAAAGTAGAAAAGACATTTTTTAAAACATTTTTATTTCAACTTGTAATGAAAATTTAAAATATGCGTTTTTCAGAACTGTGTTAGTTATACACATGCCGAAAATCTCACCGAAATCGATTGACGCAGGAAAAAATGGCACGATTTTTAGAAGGGGGTTACCTTCAATATTTAGCAATATTTGCCAATATTTGGCAAACCTTTAAAGTCGTGCCCCGGCCAAACTATTAGAGCTATCGACATGGCTCAAACGCTGAAATCTTTCCCAAACCTTCCTCTTTAAGCAGAGTTCTCAAAATCTAGGCTAGCATATCAGGGGACTTCAGGAAGCTACCTTTTATCAACCCCATTTTTCCCATTTTCGCCATTGATCGCCCCAAAATTTCAAAGTCCTTGAAATAGGGACCGGCGTGGCGCTTAACGTGTTATTGAATTTTTCTGCATGCGTATAACTACCATAGATCTACCAGATGCGTCTTTAAAATTTTTTGTGAGTGGCTCAATTAAAAGTATTTAAAAAGTTCCTTTTTTATTGGTCATGTAATTCATATCAATTCCAATATTTACAAAATTTATTTTGTGTATCATTTAATAAATCAATTTAACTAATTTCTCAAGAAAAGTCAAGACGTTTGGTCCAATCTTAAAAAAGTTATTTAGGTTTGAAGAGTGTACGAATACTTTTGTCCCCCACTGTATGTACTGATCAGAAATATTTCATGTGAAAAAGATCGTGTAAACAGTTGTCGCTGGTAAATTAGGATCACCAGAGTCACAGCGACGAAACGATCATCAACCGAACGATGATGGAAGGCGTTCAATCAACTTCCGGTTAATGTCGCCACGCACAAACCGCGGGAACGGTCGTTCTCGTGGCGTCGGCCTCCGAACAATCGATACCGACGCGAGGTTCGATTAAAACGAGCTATCACGTCTGCCAGCTTAAACCGAGTTTTCCCCATTGGGGAAAATCGGGCGGCGTTCACCATGTTGCCGAGCCGAAAGCGGAGGATAGATCGAATCCCGTCGCTAACGACCACCGCAACAAAACAATGGATGGTGAAACGCTTTCGGTTTCCTGCGGGTTTTCGCCACCGAGCTTTTTCTCGGACGATTTCCTCGGAATTCTCGGGCCCGGCCCGTCCAGCATGCCACGTGTCGTCCGTTCCACGCTTTTTCCTTTTGAAAACCAACCCCGATACCGAGCGTATCAAGTATTCAATGTTATTAGGTGCTAGGGAAAGTTCTCTCGCTTTTTTCTCTTACGAATGCAAAGTCATTTATTTTTGCGTGACTCAATGGCGTTCGGTGAACTCTCAGCTGTTTTGCAGTATCGATGTATCCGTTCTTAATCTTGCTTCAAAAAACATCATTGTTGAATGGACCCTTGGTTCGAGTTTTCTTTGAATGTAAAATCAACTTTAGAAATTTTCTAAATTGTTGTCGACAAAAGTGCGGGGCACTAGATACTTTAGACACCTAGACAGCTATTGAGAAGTTGATGCGAGAAGTAGAAACAGTCTGACAGAGCCAGACACACAAATATTCTACAATGAAGATGTAGGAAATTGATTAAAAAATCACTATGTATTTGAAAAGTTTAATTTTGCATCGGTACACGTCTGCAAGAAGTAGAAACAACCTACCATGTTCAGACACATCAAAATAGTATTTCAAAGAAATTCAAATTCAATTCTTCGTTCTTGACACGAGAACGACGGAGCACTAAACTACACTAACATACAAGGTTGCAATTATTCAAAGTTTGTATAACTTCTATGTTAAAAAATTTTCGTAGGAACATTCTTATAATTTCAATGACTGTCAAATACTTGTTCCTTCTTAGTCCCGTTGTTCTAATATTAATGGTGAACACGCAAAGGCAGTGGAAACAATTTAATATGGTCAGGCACACGGAAAACAGTGCGGTTAAACAGCGAATGAAAATTTGTTCGCATACCATAAAGTACGAGATCATGTAAATCGATTAAAGTTAATGTCTTTGATATTGCAACATGTTTTAAGCGTGCGTAATCGTATTCCTGAACGGAAAAAAGGGTCACCACCCCTGGTTCCTACGAAACGCGTTTGCCGACAACTTTCTGATCCTACCCGGCCAAATTAACTGCTAAAAATATAGGACAATATATCGGAGCGCGTATAAATGGGTCACAGAAATTCGAAATTTGTTTCTTTTTTTTATTCCCGCACAGTACGGCGAGCCCGATAAAAGCCGTAATCCCGAAATTGATCCGCGCGATAGCCGTAGTGCGTGTCCCGTCGTAATCAAGTCTGTTTCCATTTAAATAAAGAAGGCAGCCGGGTTTCGATGAATACATTATCGGGAATGTTCACGGACGGACGTGCTGCTCGCGGAAACCGAAGGCAACGGCACCACGCCACGGTAAACGCGTTGTTCGGTTTTTTTCTCTCTCTCTCTCGAATTTTTCGTTTTTAATGAATATGCAGGAAATGCGGGAAATACTCGTTCACGGAAAATGGCCGAAGAGTAATTTAATTCGACCCGATCCGAGTCGAGTTTCGCGCGAGATTTTCATTTCCGGAACGTCGGCCGATGCTCGCAGCGATCTTCGCGACGAGACTATTAGCTCGCGTCAGAAACACCGTTTCTTACTCGCGAATCTCTTATTCGCCAAGACGATTTCTAATTAAACTTCCACCTCCGAGGGAGAAAGTGCGTTCTTCCGTCGTGTCGCTCACGGACGTTCTGTAACTTCGAAATTGGCGGCACCGCCGAATATTTCAATCCGCCCGCCGAGAGAATCTAATTAACCGACTCGCCCGTCGAATGAATTAATCTTCGAGGCGGTAATTTTACCGGCGTGGGCGACGTGTGTCGCTTGGCCTCTTACAAGCCGTGATGTCTGCGAAATTAACGCTTTCGATACGGTAATCGATGGTTCGTTGCCTCGCACACTCGACGTGACCGATTTGTTGTCAACGATGATTGTTTCATCCTGCGAAATTAATCGCATCGTTTCTGTCGTAATCATTCTTTAACCTGTTAACCGGAGAATAGTCTTTGTTTATATATAAATATTGTTTATATATAATTGTAAACTTATATAATTGATTTACTTGAATAAGAACCACATAAAATGTAATGTGTTCAAAATATTACGGCAAACTTCCATGACGAAAAATGTCGTCATGACCATTCTAGTAGTAATTCGTGTACGACGAAATATTTCGTCATACCCAGGTAACAGGTTAAGCTTTCGCATGCGTTGTTTAGTCTCGTTTCGTTTCAATCGGGGTTTCTTGTCTCTAAGTACTAAACAATTTATTTGATACGCAGGAGAGATGCACAATTTTTTAATCCAACTGTGAGTGTATCATTGAGAAGTTTTTTGTAGATGAAACGCGTCCTATGAAAGGCGATTGGCAAGCTTCAGACAGAAAAAAGTTTAAAACATCGTGAAGCATCGCGTTAACCCACTTCCACCGGTACTCCCAACGACACAAGTTCTGCGTTTCTTGTCTCTAAATACTAAACAATATCAGATTCTTCTTATTCCGTTGAAGTTTATTTATTTGAAGCATATGAGCGATGCACAAATTTTTAATCCAAGTGTGAGTGAATCATCGAGGAGCCTTTTCTAGATAAAACGTGTGCAATGAAAGGCGATTGACAAGCTCCAGGCAGAAAAATAATTTGAAACATCGCGAAGCATCGCGTTAACACTAGAACTACCAAACAATAAATCCAACGATATACATTGCTTTGTAATAATGACGAAACTGCATCTATTAAAACTTCATATAATTTTTATTGTAACATGTACGGTATTACAGAAGTACATCCAAAAATTTCTGACAAAAACATTTTTATATCGTCAATAATCGTGAAAGATAAAGTTAGGGACCAGTCAAAATGACTGGTTTGGTAGTTCTAATGTTAACCCACTTCCACCGGTATTCTCAACGACACAAGTTCTGTGTTTCTTGTCTCTAAATACTGAACAATATCAGGTTCTTCTAATTCCGCTTAAGTTTATTTATTTGAAGCATAAAAGCGATGCACAAATTTTTAATCCAAGTGTGAGTGAATCATCGAGGAGCCTTTTGTAGATAAAACGCGTGCAATGAAAGGCGATTGGCAAGCTCCAGGCAGGAAAATAATTTGAAACATCGCGAAGCATCGCGTTAACCCGCTTTCATATTCCCGACGATGGAAGTTCACGCGATCGTCCGTCGATTTGTTTCAATTTTCTGTGTTAAAAATAGCCTACTTTGTAATCGGTGTGCAATCCGCATCCAGGCGTTCAACTGCAGTGAAATGATGTCGGCCGACGCGGGGTTAATGTTTCGTTTCTTGGAAACGGGGATTGAAGTTCTAATAACAGTTCGAGAACGATCGACGCGCACCGGAAAAACGATCGACCGTTAAAAGAAACCGGGCGGGAACGCTGACCATTGCAATGGAATTGAAATTGTTCGTGATGAAACCGTAGCGACCCTCTCACCCCCAATCCCCAAACCCCTTCGTCCATACCCTAGCGATCCTGTCCAGAATCAAGCCTAACTAACTGGCAACGAAAACGTGAAAGCACGTCGAACGTACCGGAGCGACACGCGACACGGAGAAACGAAATGAAACTGCTGAGAGTCGAAAGGAGAAATTGCTCTTTTCAACCAATCAACCCTCTCTTGCCCAACCCCTCGAGCGGCCGCTCTTTTTCCCTCGTTTCCTCTCGTTTCTCCGCGAGCTCGAATCAACGTGATTAATTACAATATCGCTTTTTCATCTCTCTCTCTCTCTCTCTCTCTCCCTGTATTTCTTTCATTCCCTTCAATCACTTTTATTTTTTATTTCCACCCACTTGCACCCATTTTTCGAAATTGAGACCCGTTTTCACCTCGGAGGGTCGCTCTTTCACCCTGCAATTGTTTTTTTTTCGGATGAAATCGGTATGATTTGTAGCGTCCAACGGAGACTGGATGGTACGAGCTAGTAGTACGAGTCGGAGATTTATCAGATCGGAGGAGTATTTTCGAAAAATTGTAAAAAGTGTATATGAGACTGCAAATACTTCGAAACGGTGAAAACGATTCAGTAAATTGAACCATGTCGGTACACTGTTTTGTAATACGGAAAAATTGTTAATAATAAATTTTTATGTAACTGATTTGAAGTTACACTTGATGTACAAAAGTTTGCTTTTGTATCAGAACTTACAGTCCAGTGATTATGCGAAATTTTCTTTACTATTATTGAAGCTTCGCAGACAAATATTTCAATTTTAATATATTGTAATGTTGCAGTTACTTGTTTGCAAAATGAAACGATAGCGTCCTCAAAGCGTTAGCACATGTAATTACACTCACTCAATTTTTATTTAAAAATGCATTGACAATTTGACAGACAGTAAGTATTCCCTCCCCTTGTACGTTTTCCACAGAGCTTCTTCCACTATCCTACCCCATAAAAGTGAAAACCACCCGAAAGGTAACTTATTTGTATTCCTCGGCCTAAACAATCTAATCTAAATACAGAGGACCTTACTTATCCCAGAAGACTGATAATTTGCAACAACCCTCGACCCACGGACTCGCCCCCAGACATACTAAAAACCCTCTATGAAAAATAAGATTTTCATACCGCCGCTGATATTTCTTCGGGCTTAAGATTGATCAAAGCGAGAGCACTATAAAACGGGAAGCCCGGACTCATCCGATGGCCGTAAACCACGAAGATTGTTCTTGCAGGTGAGTCAAAATGGCGGTGGCATGTCCGTGTCATCGGTTGTGGATTAGTAGTTTTATCGTGTGCGATACAGACACCGATAAATTCGTTGGAGTGCGCGGGGGAAGAAAGAGCGACGGCGGTTTATCGGAGCCCTAAAAATATTTATCCATTGAAATATGGCCGGGAGACTCCAAGAATGGCGGCATTAAAACGGCCGATCGACTGGCGAACGACCAACCATAGTTATTGCGAGCTCCTATCCGTTTTGGCGGGCTAGCCAACCAATAAAACCGGCCGACGAATTAATCATAAAGTTGCTGAACAACGATTCCGCCTTGTATTCGGAATGAACACCCCTCGCAGTGGAATCCCTCCATTAAACCATTGTCACGATTATGATCCCGTCGGAATGCTCTATCGAAATTAAAATTATCGTTGCCTTTCCCCCTTCGAACGCCGAATCTTCTCGCAAATTCGATCCATTGAACGCGTGTTCCGTGCACCGATCAAAATTGCATCCACCGTTCTTCTAGCGAATTCGAAACGCAATTGTTTTCGCGCAAAAAGTCTCTCGCGCCTCCTATCGAATTAATTAAAATTTTCAATGACGTTTTCCCATTTTCATAGGGCGTTTTATAAAATCCGTGACAAGAAGAGTAGGGGAGGGGAATACTACAATTTCGATTCAAAAGGACCGTCACAGTCCTGCCAAATTAATTAAAATTAAAATGCCAGCTCACGATTCCGCTTGCGAAGACCGCGAACAAGAGGAAAATTGGGTTCGCCGAATATAATTCGTGTAAATATTTTCTTGTGTTCTCTGAATTTGCGAGCGAGATGGCTGCGTGAAAGACGAACGTGCGATATACTATTTGCAATATTATATAATAACCTACCACAGCAAGTCAAATGACTCTCTTTCGATTTTCTATTTTATTATTGTGGAAATTATAAAATTGTAAGAATCTCTAGATTTCGTTATTCAGTCATATGTTGTAACGAAAGTCACAGAAATTCTAAATAAATTATATGTTGCAATTTTTCGAAGAAAATTTCAACTAGTCGATTTTAATGCTTGATAGGTTTGGTGTTAGAAAGAAAGAATAATAAATTCATAATTTAATTAAATATTGGTCGGTCAAGCATTTAGTACAACAAGCAGAAAATTGTCGCGTAACCTTTCAGAGAAACAGGAACTTTCTGTACGCGAAATCAATTAATTAATTGATTAATATCGCTCGAGTTGTCGGCTGTTCAACATCAGACGTATTCTATGCGATCGAATGAGAATTGGAAATTTTTGACTCGTGACATTTTTATCGCCGACTGCGATATATGGTAGCAGGGCAGATGTAGAGCAAAGATGGAATAGCCCCAGCCAGCTTTGACCGTTCATTTCCTTTTATTCTGACTGTAAACGTTAAATATTATCGAATTTTAGATATTCGTTTGTCCGAATTGCGAGCACATTCATTTATTTCACTGTATAATAGAATTGAATTGAGAGCAACGAAGAGTGAAAAGAATGGGGGAATGGAGGCTACGCGTACTAACTCATGGAACGTTCATTTCATTAACCCTGCTGCGTCCTTGGGATCTTCTTTGACCCATTTACAGTATCTTTCGCTTCGACATTATCATGATTGTATAGTATTTTTCGACCTGGTCTTCAACCAGGACTTCTTTGACCCATTTACATTTTTCTTTCTTCAACGGTATCAAGATTCTACGGTATGCTTTTACCTAGTCTTTTGCCTATGACTTCTTTGACCCATTTACACTTTCCTTATTTTAACGGTGTCACGATCGTATAACATGTTTTTACCTTGTGCTTAACATGCGCTTCGCTGACCCATTTATATTGATTTTTCTTTAAAACTGACATGATCGTATATATTCTTAACTGGTTGTTCACTTGGAATTGTTTTACCCATATGCATTCGCGTTCCTTTAATTTGAACATGTTATGTCTTAACCCTTAACACTTCTATGGCTCCTCTGAAGCGACACTGAAAATTGCCATACTATTTGCATTTAACAAATCGTTAAAAATTGAACTGTTATACGTCCGAATAACAGTAATAAATTTGATATACAAGAAAGGAAATGAACCATGTACAACCTAACTATTCTAAGTAAAAGAAATGTCTCGATTTTGGAATTAAAATTGCTCGGAGTGCAAAGGGCAATTAATATGTCTTTACTAATCCTCGACTGGAATTTCCTTGAGCCATTTATACAATTATTCTTTAATACTGTCACGATTGTATGATATTGTTTTATTTAATTTTTTAACTAGGACTTCTTTGACTAATTTATAACTATTTTGCTGTAGCACTATCAGGATTGTATAGTATGTGTTTACCTGATGCTTGACATACACTTCGCTAACCCATTTATATTGATCTTTCTTTAAAATGTCATGATCGTATATGTTCTAATCTAGTTGTCGATTTGCAATTATTTTACCCATTCGCATTTGCCTTCCTTTAACACTATCGTGATTGAACATGTTTTATCTTAATATGTCTTTACTTAGTTCTCGACTGGAACTTGCTTTAATCATTTGTACAAATTTTCTTTAATGTTGTCACGAATGTATGATATTGTTTTATTTAATTTTTGAACTAGAACTTTTTCGACTAATTTCTAACTTGTTTCTCGAATATTTTCATTATTACATATCTTTTTACCTAGTCCTATATTTCGTAACACAATCATGATTGTTTAAAATCATTTTATCGAATCCTCAACTGAGAATTCCTCTTTTACACTTTTGTTCCATTACATTTAACAAGAAGAGGTATCGAAATTAACTGCTCCTCTGTTCTCAGCACTCTTTCAACGTAATATTCACAACCTGATTTAATAATAATGTATTATGCAGTAAATCTGAATTCCGAGTGCGAGTTAAATTGGTTTCCAATGTTACAGCTCATCCAAGGACTGCGCCAGGATTGAAATCGAGCACCACAAATTTTCAAGAGTTCGATCGTTCGTGGAAAACGTAAAAATCGTCTATAAATCGCTTGGGAACAATCGATCGCTCGATTTCGTCCGCCGTAGTGCTCGGAGCATCAGCGTAGCGTGCTCGAGGAGAGCAAAATATGTCGTCCCGTGGAAAGTTCGTATCTGCCGGCAGATATTCGTTCAACTCCGATGGTATTGTTCCCCGTCGGGTGAAACTCGTCTCTCACCCTCCACTCCCCTTACCCGCGCCCCGTAACTCGCAACTGCACTGTCAAATTGCACAATATTCATCGAAGTTTCTCCCTCTTTTCTCCGTCGTTCGCGAACGGATTAGCAAGGAGTCGCTTAAATCGACGAACTTTCGAAGACCGGGATTATTTAGTCGCAGGGAACAGTGCCTGGGAAGAAATCTTAAATTTTAAGGCGTCTCTTCATCGAACCGATCGAACGGTGGACTTAAGGCTGACTACGCGACGAGGATATCGGGTTTAATTACCCCTCGACGCTGTCGAACTTTCGCAAACTGAGTCGCCCCGGGTCCGTCGAAAGTTTTCTATTGTCTCGGCCCCCGTAGAAATGCGAAAAGTTCAGACTCCGGATGCGTTATGGTCGCGCGACAAGCGTAATTGATTTCCTTGCCACGCTGAAAGACGCGAAACACGGCGGCTCCGCGAGAGCTATGGAAATTGTAGAAAACGCGCCTCCGGGAAAATTGGCGTAATCGGCGCCTGGGATTGTCGAGCCGGTCCGAAATAACTATAGCTTCTACAGTTTATAGTCTTTAACACTAAACCTACCGCAGCGAAACAAATATCAATTTTCAGAATTTTTTATACTGTAATTATCGAAGTTATAAATCTTTGTTTAATTATGTTTCGTAATAAAAATCGCAAATAATCTAAATAAATTGCATCTTGGAATTTTTATAAGACACTATGTACCAGTTAAACTTAATGCTCGGTAGGATTAGTGTTAAAAATATTTAGGCACTATTGTGGAGAATTCTTGATTTTCATTCTCCTATTATTTGCTTGGTATAATAGAAATAATAAATAGAATATTTATAGATATACACTGTTGGATTTTTGTAAAGTATTACAAATTATAATGATCAATGTTCTGAATTTCGTCTATGAAATTTATAATACATTGTACTAGTGCAAGCACAGTGACTCTTGCATTTTATCACATAACTTTTAAATAAGCATCCGGTGTAAAAATTGTTGAACGAGCCCCGTATAATTATTTCTGTCGCAGTTTTTAATTTTAGCACTGCTTTGCGACCCATTTATAATTATTCTGATATAAAATTCTGACATCAGATTTTATTTGCAACACGAACGGATAAATATAGCGAGTTTCTGTGAACAAATGTGTGAGTCACTGTATATACAAGGTGTCTCTGGAATGTAATTGTTCCGAACGAGAAAATCTACAAGGAAAGTAAGTTTAAAATATGACATTCTCTTAAATGTATCCTTTTTCTTTGTGGAATCAATGCAAAATTATCAATTGCTCATAGATCTATGTTTGAATTAAACAGCAAACAATTTTTTCGCATGATTAGATCAATAAAATATTTACTGTCACTCGTAGATCGCTTTTATGGCATCTAGATTACGATCGTACACTCTAACCAGTTTCCACAAACTTTTTCTTTTGATAAAAACATTATAAAAGTATCTGTTGCTCGTGAGTTTGTCTTTACGGTAAGTAGTATAGTTAGATAATGTCCAGACGCTCTAACCAGCTTCCAAAACTTTCGCTTGTGAAAAAAACATTGAAGAAATATCTGATGCACATGAATCCATATCTACAGTAAGTAGCATAACCAAGTAATATACCAGACGTTCAGTACGAGCTTCAAACAATTTTTTCTTTTGAATTAATAGAAATATGTCTGTATCTCTTGGACAGAATTTTATAAAATAACTAAAATATCTAGATAACAACCAGACACTTTAACCAGGCCCGAACAATAATTTCTTTTAACAAAAACATTTAAAAAATCGTCAATTGTTGGTAAATCAATATTTACACTAAGTAGCATAACCAGGTAATATCCAGACCTTCTATTCAAACCTCAAACAATTTTTTCCGCTTAAATCAATGAAAACTAGTCTGTCGCTCGTACAATCGTCTTTACAATAAACAAACTATGCAAACAGTGATCTGACGATCTACCCAAGCCAGAACAGCGTTTATGTTTGATAAAATCTTCACAGTAAATAAAACGGCTAGATAATATTGAGAAACTCGAAGCTCCATTGAGCATTGCTCGCGCCGCAAACGGATTCAAAGCCTATGCGGAAGCGTTGCAATTCCCGCTCTGTTATCAACTTGCGAAATATTAAGTTCTAAATCGAGCACTAATTTCTCGCGGCGTGTTCACCAATTTTCGAACCACCAGAGACACCTTGTAATCGTCACGCACCCACCCCCGCTGCGAACTCACAGGAATCGGTCGTCGTGGTCGGTTTCAGGATGATCGGTTGTTCGGAATCGATTTCGAGATTCGATCTGGATGGTCGATCGAGAGGAAGAGCAGAGCACTGGAACCAGTCACGCGGCCCGCCAAAACAAACCGAGCACCGTAAAACCGCGGAGAGCTTACGATCTATGGATCTACCTTGGGATCCTGGCAGGACACACCGAGCGGGGACATCGAACGCGTACGATCCACCTGGCTTCGTCCGCCCTCTCTCTCTTTCCCTCTCTTTCTCCCACTTTCTCTCTTTCTTTCTCTCTGTCTGTCTGTCTCTCTCTCTCTCTCTGACTCTCCCCCCCTCCTTCTTTCTTTCTCTCTCTCTCTCTCTGTCTATATCTCTATCGTTTTTTCCGTCTGTTTCTCTGTCAGTAAAATGTTTTTCCCTCGGTCGGCAACGAAACGGAGGGTTGACGAGCTTGCGAGCTTGCGGTGGCACGTGAACACCACGGCCGAGTGGCGCGACTGAACTCGGCTGAACCGTGTCGGAGCTTGACTCCGGCGAAGCTTTCGGGCCGGCGCTCTCTCGACCGAGGAGGCAGCGTCCGGGAGGGATGGGTCGGAAGGGTTGGAACCAGGGAGGGAGGAGCAGGGGAGAGGGGGATGGCTAGGAGAATAGGGGGGAAGGAGGCGAGGAAAGGGTTGAGGAAAGAGGAAACACGGCGGAAGACCCGGAACGCGGGAAGGGTTGAAGAATATCTGAGGCGTACGGGGTGAGCGAGGGTTCCATGTCGCGGGGTATGGAGAAATACGAACGGGATTGATGCCGTGGAGATGAGAGTTCCGGAGAAAGTGGGGTTTCAAGGTTCGGATAGAGAGAAACAGATTTTTGGTGCTAATGTTCGAGGGGTTCGAACGTGCAGCGGTTGAAAATGGCAGAAAAGGGTTGCGGAAGTAATAGTTTCTTATGGAATAGTGAAAGAAAATGCATATATACATTGTAATACCGTATTTTTGTAAGAGTTATAAAGTAAGACACGTAAAACGGTACCTACGAACAACTAACCATTTGTGGACGATTTTTTAAAGCATCGAAAATATCTTTTCGAAACTGCTAAATCTTGCGGTAAAGATTTCTGTGTGAAAATAAAAATATGTACTGATCTCATATCAATACAATGATTAAATTATATTTTTTACAACTTCAAAGATTGAATTTGCTATTTTGATACATTGTAATATCGTATTTTTGTAATAATTATGAAGTAAGACACGTAAAACGGTATCTACGAAGGATTAACTGTTTTTGGACGAGGATTTTCGAAAGTATTGGAAATATTTTTTTCAACGTGCTAAATCTTACGTTAAAGGTTTAAGTTCTGTGTGGAAATAAAAATGTATACTGATCTTATGTCAATACAACGATTAAATGATATTTTTTACAATTTTAAAGATTGAATTTGAGATGTGGGTTAGGTTTGTAGGTCTGGGTTTGTCCATAAAGGGTTAAAGAAGCATTCGATTTTTGAAAGTATCACTAATATTTTCTCGAATCTAAATCTTTCGTTAAAGGTGCAAGTTCTGTGTGAAAATAAAAATGTATATTATGTATATCTCATGTCAATACAATGATTAAATTGTATTTTTACAACTTTAAAGATTGAATTTGCGGTCTTGATGTCGTTAAGATGACTATATTCATCCTCAAAGGGTTAAAGAAGCATTTGAAAGGAGTGACATGACAAAATGCTAACAGAAAGACGTTGCGAGAGATAAGAAGAAGTGCGAACGAAACTGTTGCGAAAGAGGGATTCCGGAAAAAGTGGGAATTGAAAAATGGAAGAATTTTGGGTGCTAATGCTTGAAGGGTTGGAACGTACGGGGGTTGAAACTGGGAAAAAAAGGATGTCGAAGTAACAGTTTAATAATAACATTTTAAAAGAGAAATTGGATGAAAAAAATTAACGCAGAAGAGGAGAAATGTATAGAGATGATAAGGGATCAAAGAATGAGGTAGGAAGGATCATCAATTTTAATATATAGAGAATTTTGGGGGCTGGAAAAATTCAAGGGATGGGAATAAAAGAACTGAGTAACGGGATAATATTTTTTTACGAAAGGGTAGGAGAAAACAGTGAAGAAATAATATATTCGTGGAAAATTTACAAAGGGAGATACGAAGAGGGCGGCGTGCAAGTCGCGAAGGGTTGAAAAATATTATTAAAACAAACACGAACGAAGTTGCCAGGAACACGGTGTTTGCAAAAGATGATAGACACGTATCGAAGGTAAAGTATCAAAAATTGAAACTTTCAGAAAGTGAGAAATTTGTTAATATGGTTAATGAAATAAAGAAGTTAGTAACAAGTGGAAAAAGTACGAGATTTTGACAGAAAATTCAAACGCAACGGATTTACATTTTGGTATGTATTTATTAAAAATAAAAATAAATCGACACGATCTTTTCAGCCAACCCAATATATTTGTGAGAATTGAAGAAAGGTAGTCATGAAAGAGAACCGCGAGCTTTAAGCGGCAGGATTTAAATAGAATCTGCAGCGTGTTCGAATAAAAAATCCGAATAACTTAGGAATTCGAACATATTGAAAATTTTGGGGATTTGGAAAGTCTGAGTGGGTTGACGATATGGAATACTTAAGAAGGATAAAATCGGGATAATATATTCTTAAGAAGGAAACTTGGAAAATCTGAATGTTTCAGCCATGCGAGGGGTGGATCGAGGGGCGCGAATGAGAGAATATCGCCAGAGGCGTGCAGAACAGCGGAAGGGAGTCACGCAAAAGAGAAGACATACAGAGAAAATAAAAGATTGAGGACTAGGGAATTTGAAAGGATTGAAAATTTTGGAGACTTGGAAAGTTTGAAGGGGTTGAAGCAGTGGAAGGACTTCAGAACAGGAGAAAATGGCGGACGAGTATGTATTCTTGCGAAAGTTGGGAAGAGAATACGCGAAAACTAGGAACTTTAAAAGTTTAAAGAATACTTTCAAGAGGGGAGGATGGAAAGAGAGGAATAAGGGATTGAAAATTGAGAAATTTCGAAGAACTGGAAATTTTTAGGACTCGGTAAGCTTAAGCGAGTCGAATCATCGAAGCAAGTCGACGATAAGAGAAAATAGTGCAGGAATGCGTTATCGTTCAGACAGATATTAACACGTTAAGCGTCACGCCGGTCCCTACGGACCGGCGACAGATTTTTCGTTCTGCTATCGCGGCGCGCGTTACGTTACCCGACTGTTTATACTCTAATTCGCCTATCGGCGAGCGGCCTGGCAAGGCCCGCCTGACGGGTAACCGTGGCTTGAACGGAACAGCACAGAAATTCGGCGTGGCGCTTAACGTGTTCAAGAGAAAGGTCTGGGGAAGATTTTGCCGGTGGAATCATGTGGATAGCTCTAATAGTTTGGTCAGGGCACGACCTCAAAGATTTGCCAAATATTGCCACAAAATCCCTAAATATTGAAGGTAACCCCCTTCTTAAAATCGCGAAAAATCTTTAGGTCTCCGATTTTTGTGTAATTTTGGTTACACGTTTCTAGTCGCTCGGTCAGAGTGTATGGCAATTTTTAGGTCGATCGGAATCGAATTGCAGCCGTGGCGCGACTTTGAAATCTCGGGGCGTTCAATGGCGAAAATGGGAAAAATTGGGGTTGATAAAACATAGCTTCCCGAAGTCGCCTGATATGCTAGCCTAGGTTTTGAGGGCTCTTCTTAAAGGGGAAGGTTTGAGGAATATTTTCACGTTTGAATCATGTCGATAGCTCTAATAGTTTGGCCGGGGCACGACCTCAAAGATTTGCCAAATATTGCCACAAAATCGGTAAATATTGAAGGTAACCCCCTTCTTAAAATCGCAAAAAATCTTTAGGTCTCCGATTCTTTTGTAATTTTGGCTACACGTTTCTAGACACGTAGGCAGAGTGTATTCCAAATTTCAGCTCGATCGGAGTCGAATTGCAGCCGTGGCGCGACTTTGAAATATCGGGGCGTTCAATGGCGAAAATGGAAAAAATAGGATTGATAAAAGGTAGCTTCCTGAAGGCCCCTGAAACGCTACCCTAGATTTTGAGAGTTCTGCTTAACACGTTAAGCGCATTACGTTACTCGACTGTTTATACTCTGATTCGTCTATCGGCGAGCGGCCTGGCAAGGCCCGCCTGACGGGTAACCGTGGCTTGAACGGAACAGCACAGAAATTCGGCGTGGCGCTTAACGTGTTAAAAGCGGATGCAAATAAGGGATGGGAACTAAGGATAGGGTTGAAAAGGAATCGTATAATGAGAAGTGCTAATCGAGAAACCTGGCCTGGGGCACAACTAGAATTACTCCTGGAAGAAGAAGAAGAAGAAGTAAACGAATATAGAAAGCGGTGTATTGGAAAACCTGAAGGGGTTGGCAACGAGGGAAGAATAAGGGAAGTACAAGTAATATTAAAATTGGGTTGCGAACGGGGGATATCGTAAAAGTGTTGCAGGGAACATAAACAAGGGCGGACAAGATTAATGCAGCAGAAGACAGTGGAATTATGAAGAAAAGAAACATGAGGTTGGAGAATCTAGTGGTGCTGGAAATAAGAGGACATAAAGGAAAGGAAGTGCGGCATATGAGAGGAGACTCGAAAGAGGTGCTAGAACAGCTGAAAGCTGAAGAAGATGGGGGATGAGAAAAGGTGAAAGCGGGTTGAATAAAATTCAAAAAGGCTTGACGAGGCTGAAGAAAGAGAATTCATACAAAATGAAGAATTTGAAAAATTTGTAGGGACATTCGAATGAGCGAAGAATAAAAGTAGGGTGTTCCTACGAGGGTTGCAAACAGAAAATACGGGAATACGAGGGAGAGGTATCCGAGACGGTTGTGAAGGTACGAGACTGTCGCAGGAAGAAGTGCTGGCAAGATTGATGCAATAGGAAAGAAAATGAAATTATAGAGCAGGTAAGTTGGGGAGCTGGAAAATATGCTCAGGATGAAAATAAGAGAACGTAGAGAACACGTCCAAGATATTTTTACGTGGATTGCGAGGGGCGGGTTGTAACGGAAGAACGAAAACACGGACGAAGCGAACAACCGGGCGAAGAAGTAAAAAATTAAAGGTAAGAGGAAGGAAAACATCAAAGTCACCGGGAAGAAAAACATCGAGAGGAAAATTTAGGGGAGTAAGGTAGAATGGTGGTGGAATGCTTGAAGCATCTCGAAAATATGACGTGCAATTCGAGGACGGTGGAAAGGGGTGAAATAAGGAATGGAGCTGAAATGGCGCGACAAGGTAGCGAAAAGAAGTGCGGACAAGATTGATGCGATAGAAACGAAGATAGTGCAAGTCGGGTGGATGCTTCGAAGTAAATATAGCGAAAGAACAGCATGTTTCCCGCTCAAAGTTGCGAGACTCTAATGTTTGCGGACGGAAATCTACATCTTGCGGGTAGCTTAAGAAAACAATTCTTATTCGACGCCGGAAACTAAATGAAAAGAGGAAGAAATAATATCTAGGGGGATGAAGAACGGTAAGAAGTTCAAAGCCAGCAGATTGTCTCACGGTGGAAGTAATAAAAAAGCAATGTTGCCTTGTTGTCCGTGGAAGCGTCAACGCAATTAAAATATTTATTTCAATTTCGTTTCCGCGAGCAATCGATGACTGTAAATTTGTGTAATTTTGTCTCGAGGGAGAAATCATTCGAGAAACGAGGAGAGCCCGGAGAAACTGACGAGGAACGTAGAAAAAATTCATGTGATTCCCCCGACGATGCAAATGATTTTTTACTGGCATGGCGGAGAACGCGTTACGCGGATTGAAACGGCGGAGCGTATCGGAGATTCGACGAGCGAGCCCCATTTTTGCACGACCGAAGACATGGAAATTCACCGGGAAACATTTATATCGGACTTGAGTAATGATTCCGGCGTGAATCGCGATACGCGAACGGTACTCTGATACATAATCGCCTCCTTCGGGTAGTTGCTCTAATGCTACGGGTTTCATTCCAGGTGCCGGCGATCCTGCGCTTCCAGCATCATGAATAACACAGGCAAAAGTTACTCTCGTAAAAATAATACCCCAAAGGTAACGCCTTCTCCTTTTTGAACGGAGTCTGCTTGGAGAGAATGCATTAAAACCGAGTGCAACCATCCACAAAAATTAAGTTGCCTTCTAGAATGTAGAAGGAAGATGATTTCGTATAAATGTACAGAAATAAAATCCAATTGTACGTGTCGCGTTTCGCTATATTTATTATGTTACTTACCGTTACCGCATGTCACATCCATGCTTTAAATTAAAGTTACAAGAAGTAGAAATGTAAAGGGACAGCTTTACAAAAAGGAATGAAGAAAATAGCTTTAAAAATAAAGAGAAATAATTTTCAGATAAAATATACAAGACCGGTAATTTTGACTATTCTTTCGAAAATTAATAGTGCCACGGAGTTCTTTATAATTACAGTAATTGTTGCATAAAATATGTAATCACTGGTATATTGTTGAAACCCGTGAATAGACCGCCTGTCCAACGCAATATCTTCACCGTCCAGTATTATTTATGTCAAAAGAGCAGTTACGCAAGAGACAACTACTACGACGTTGGATAAGGTCTGCGAGATTTTGTTTGTAGACGTAATATCCAAAGTGAAGTTTCCGAGGATGGTATCAGGGTGTCAGTTATTTTCTGTCAAGGGAGAAGCGTCGCGACAAGTCGTTTGAACCCAATGGAATTTCGTTTAACGCCGGCCATGAAAATTTCTCCTCAAAGAAGCTATGTGTCGGGTGCACGCATAAGGGCCTCGCTGAACTTCAGCCAAGGAAACTTTTCTTTCTTTGACCGTGTTCGATCAGCGAACGCCATGTCGGCGTTAAGGGAACACCCGGTTAACGACGATATTCGGTACGAGAAATATCAAAATGTTCGAGCCCTCGTTCCACCGAAATTCCACGTCGGAACTTCAGAAATTCGCTGCTGTTTACGCTCTCCCACTTCCCGAGAGACGATCGCGTTCACCGTAGTAATTTCTATGACGAGCAATTAGCTCCTTGTCTGACCACCGAATCTGTTTCCACTTCGCGTTCAGGAATTCTCGTTATTGCACGCTCTTTGTGAGAGCCGCTCGATGTCCACACATTTGTAATGAATTAATTACTAATCTTGTGACTTTTAATTACATTCGCGATCAATTTGATAAAATAATTTCCCGTCGATGCCGTTGGCAACCGACGTCCTAATGAATTTTTTATATTCCGTTATTCGATTACAGCGAATAGCATGTTCCGAGAATTTGTAACTTTTATGCGACAATATCTTCTTTCATATTTTACGAGAGGGTATATTGCATTTTATAAAATATCGCTGTTGTAAATGTTACCGTTGAATCGAAGGCTGTTCTCCGAACGCGTTAAAACAATTATTTTGTAAAATATTTTATCAAATAATTTTATGCTTTAATTTTTGTTTTACGTATGCATTAAACAATTTAAGTTTTCCAGACGGTTGAAGTTAATTTGAACGTAGGTGTTACTTCGCCACGTTCGCGTATTAAATTTCATTGAATTCTTGAATAATTTTATAATATGATTTTACGGGTTCTGAAATTGTATATGCAACTGCATTTAATATAGCGTCGCATTTATTGGTCATAGAACTTGTCGAATAAATACTGTATCTCCTCTCAAGACAATTACTCGGAAGAAAATGATTAAGCTAGTTTTAGACATTGCAGAGTCATGCAAGAAGCCTATTACTACGCTTCCGGTAGCTAAAGTGCTTACGTGCAGGCAACTTGGTTCCTCGATGCAACATGAATTTCTAATAGTCCCGGTTTTGTTGAGTTAGGCTGCATAAGCTTGGTTAGGCCCTGCTAGACGTCTCACTGCAAAAATAATTTAAACTAGCATATATTACTTTCAAGATACCCTATTCTTTCGACTTGCTTCAAACTTACCTTCGTTGAGTTAGAACTGACTTGAGTCCTACCTAATTCTAAAGTCAGAGCTACCTAATTTATTTATTAAAAATTATTATTTACCATTTCGTTTGCAACACTTCTCAATGACAATTTTCTTAAAAATTTCTTCACACATCATACAGTAAACCAATCTTCTTAGTTCTTGAAAAACTCATGTTACTTGATCCATTTCTGAAGATGTTACATCGTGCAAAAGCTATAGAGAAATTTAAACAATTTAAAAAAATTCTAAAATACTTATCAATATTTTTAAAACGACGATAAACGTTATCGAAAAATATTCTAGGTGCGTGTAGTCGTTTAAACCTTTCCTTAACATGTTAAGCACAATGCGCCACTATAGTGGTTTCCGCGGATGTTACGATGCGCCATTATAGTGGCTTGAGCACACTCAATTCTATTATTAATTATTACAATAAATTATTAATATTAAAGTATATGCATCGTATCTTTTAGAAAAATTACAATTTCGTTATTAGAAACCTCATTCCAACATTATTATAGTTAAAGTATATGTATCTTATCTTTAAGAAGAATTATAATTTAGTTATCAAAAACTTCATTCCAATGTGCAGAGAAACTGTCCCGCTTAAAATTCAACCGTGCCTAAGACTTTTCATATGAAACTAAACATTTATATATTACTAAATCTATTTTAATAATGTAATTTGAATGCAGTTTAATATTAAATGTGAATTCTTAAATATTAATTCTTCTTAATCTAGATTATATATGCCCCAGTAATAAACTTACTACAGAATATATACAATATTTTAAGCACATTAAATAAATACGTCATCGAGAGACGTTAAATAACAAATTCATTGTTTCTATATTATTAGGAGAAGACAGAAGTTTCTATATCAATATTTTCCGCACATATGGGGCGAGATGTTCATCTTCGTCGTGAGACACTCGCAACATCTCCGTCGCCGTCCTCGGAACCAATTCCGTGGCAAAGTCCAAGCAAAATTCTCGCCGGCGTAATTAATTTCGGAGCCCGAGGATCTGGTATAGGCGTCAGCTTAGGCGAACGCCGGTCGGTCTCTCCTGCGGTAGCCAAGTCTGAGTCAAGTTTCGTGACGTGAGGATAATTCGAAGTTACAGCAACTTGTCCCTCGGTGACACTCGCCTGGTCCTGCGGATATTACGCGCGAGGAACAAGGAGGAAACTCTGTGGGCGCTTGTAATTGAAGGAAGATTCACGGATTCGTAACCACAGGCCCGGAGTACCTGGTGCGCGCGTTCAAGGAGCGGAACCATTCATCGTGAACAAAGAGCCTCGAGCACTCCACTCGTGGTTTTTTCTCCTTTCCTTCTCTCTTTTTCTCTCTCTCTCTCTCTCCTCTCTCTGCCATCTCTCTTGTTCCTCTTTTTACTAGAAGGGTCTATCCTAGTCTAGCAAGGTAGGAGGAGGTGTCTCCTCGTGAAAGCCGATCGCGCTAACCCCGAAGTTCACCTTCAGAGTCGGACTCTCATTAAAAATTCACGCGCGCCAAGCGGCGAGACCGGGCTTAATCAATCACGAACCGCTTAACCGTTCGGCCATCTTAACGTCTTCTCCGAGGGCCCTCCTTTTTAGTCAAAGAATTGGAAAGTCAGCCAAAGACGACGCCATTGTCGTTCCGCCGACGCCTTAAAGGGCCACACCACC
>CM052089.1:14663145-14709004 GCA_028453745.1 Agapostemon virescens
TGAATGTACCCTCAAATATTTCAAAATAATTTAGATTACTTACAAAGTACCGTGCACCCCTTGCACAAGGGTAGTATTTCTGTGGAGATAATTAATATTGATAAAACAATCTTAAAAATTCAGAAACGTCCACGGTACAATCGCAAACATACAGACGTCAGTGTACCCTCAAAAAATTCGAAAATCATGCTCGCAAGCCAAGCACCCCTGGGATAAGGGTGGTATTCCCGTGGCAACCCCCATCGAGTCCATTACCTACCCCAAATCCGGCCGCACGAGGTGAATGCTAAAACCCTCGCCGGTTGATACTTATGTATAATTAATCCCGGGGTGCAGCACGTACACGCCACTCAGAAAAAATGGTGATAGCGAGACGGCTAGATGGTCGGGGGTGCAGAAAGAGAGGAAAAGGGGGTTGGTTGCGCGCGACACTCGGCTACTTGTTCCGGCAGCGACGAGTAGCAAGTCCGTTGCGGAAGACTTTTCGGCGGATTCCTATCCGTTGCAGGAGGTGGGTCGAAAGGGGTGGTCGAGTGGCCGGATGTGGTTGCTCTCGAGTGCCCTTCCGGGGTTGTTATAATTAATACGGCCCCATCGATCTCGGGGCCGTGGCTTTATCACGGTCCCGGAGAGCTACTTTTCGCTCTCGCGCGAAACCGCGCGCTGTTTCCGCGTGGTTCGTGAATTTCCGGCCGATCGTTCGCGCCCCCGTAAAGGTCAATGGGCCGGTGTTCGAGGGCCTTGGGAATCTGGGCCAACGCGGACAGAGGTAGCCCGATGCGTGTACTTAATTCATACATTAATTCCGAGGGTAATCGAGCCGATGGCCCCTGAAATCCGACGACTCAGGCCTCGCTCGTTACCGAACCCTCGGAGCTCAGACTCCCTTTTCCCACAGGTAATTTGCACCTTCGTCGTTCCCTTTCCCTACCAGTGATCACTATCGATCCTCCAGGTTCCCCTGATGTCAGAATACTGGTCAGACTAACTCCAAACGAATACCATTTTTCTGGACACACAAACTGTTCGTACACTCTTTAATCTCTTAGGGCACGGCTGAATTTTGCGCGGGGCTGTTTCTCTGTACGGCCGTACTCCCGTCTCGCGCCTTTAGAAATCTTTAGTCTTTCGAAATCTTTAGTACAAGAAGATGACATCCGCGAAAGCCACTATAGTGGCGCATAGTGCCTAACAGGTTAAAAACGAATAACTTTTTCCAAATTGCACCAGACGACTCGAGCTTCTTTTTAAGCCCTTGCTCTACCGATTTATTTTGTGGTAACAGTGACTAGATGTTCTTCCTCCTCCAAAGAACGACGAAAAGAAAGGGAAATTTTGTAGCTACCGCGGACGCAGCTATTCTCCAATGACTGCATACGAACAATAATTAGATGAAATTTTATTTCGATTTATAGAAAATTAAGGACATACACATTCAGAAGATTCTGTTCGAAATCTTCATCACGAGTCTGACTCGGTGTTGTAGGGCAAGAGGTTAACACTGGGTCTACGGAGCACTAAAAGCGACTGTTTCAGATTGCTTTATAAAAATTTTTAGGCATTTTTTAAAGAAAATAGTCAATATAATAATAGTAAATAACATAAGTGTTAATGTTAGGATTTTTTTACTAGTTAATGCGTTAACATTTTTTTATATAGTCGTCGGTTGCGAAGAAAAAAGGAAAAGCTAATGATTTTTAACTATGTTACGTGTACCTGTTATGAAAATGTAAAAAAACTTGTTGCAAGCCATAAATGATTAACAATTGCAAAAATTGTCGCCCCTGGATGATCTGAAATTGTTATACATTTAATAATTATTATTCGATGTCGTAAACAAGCAAGATCTCAAAAATACGTGTCATCCATTTCGATTCGTTTAAATTCTTAACAATTCGCTTACTTGACAAAACGGTGTTATTATCATAAGTGCTCCAGAACGATTTCCTCTGTCAAGAACGTGGCAGACCCGAATCGTGTCCGTTTCCAACTGAAAATTTGTTTCTCCTCGAGGATTGCATTTATGTTTCCAGTGATCTAATGCAGCACTCTGACGCAAGGGAAGAGTGTTTCCACGTTTCTTTATGGTTCGTGTCGCGACGTCTCCGAAGCCATTCGCAAACCTTGAAAGATGTCGGGTCCAAGAAACAACCCTCGGTGTCCGCATATTAATTCATTTCTAAATAAGCGACGAGGTTTTATATTTTTTCTTACCTTTCTTCTTTTCGCTCTCTCTCTCTCTCTCTCTCTGTCTCTCTTTTTCTCGTCTTTTTAATTAAAACGCGCGAGGTTTTAATTGAAAGCACGTATTCATCGACACGTCGAGAGGAGAGAGGATGTCTTGCGATTTTCCATCCGCGACGCCCGAAGAAAACTCGGTGGGGAAAACAAGAAGGAAAACGAAGGGGCGCCCTTTAAAAGCGCATAATTTAAACGCTGCTGAATATTCCGGAAGTTACGGGTTCAATATATAATGCAGATCCACGGACAGTCTCTACAAGGCCTCTTAAATATTCCATCCTTCGCGTTAGATCATCTGCATAAAGATATAATATCCCCGGCTGCATAGAATAACGTTGTCTCGATTGAAATTATTTTCACCCCTGCAAATTCCCCGAACAAAAATTCGATCTTTCGTAGAATAGAGCGAAGAGTGTCTGTGATTGGGTAAAAATATGAGACACGGAGATTTTTAACTACGCTATCTGTTGACAATATTATGACTACTCGTATAGTAGCTCGTCCAAACGACTATTTAGAAGTATCATTCTTTTAATATACATTTTCTCATTTAACCGCAGAAAAACATTTCTATGTTGGTATCTCGAAGCTACATTTACCTCGGTTTATATAAGAAGACTAATTAAAGTGTTTCTACGTTCGTTATGATATGTAGTCTGCGGATCTGCTTGTAAAAAGAAATGTTTTTACTGAATCTTAAAGACCAGGAATTAAATGAAAATGTCATTCACAGATTATTACGTAAAATTATTATATAAAATATTATATGAAATAATTATAAATAACAGAATGAGGAATTTAATGTGCATATTCGAATCATATTTTCCTGTATTTAAAAAATGTGCACGAATTATTAATGTATAATGATCCACAGTCTGATAATTATCAATGTAGCAGGTCCGTAAATACGAAATCGGAATTTGTCCATACGTGACACTACCGGTCAATGTAGTTACCGTCAAATGAAAATTTATGAAAATGGCTCGATGACTAGTTTGCCTCAAAAGAGGAACAGTTTATTTATTATATATAATAAAATATTTCGAATAAAATATTTTGTATAATTTTCATACAATGAACATGTATTTTCTATAAACGAATTCCGAATTTTTTTTACTACGCGAAGATAATAATTTTAAGAAAAACACTGTTCATTCTTATTTCAGAATGTCTAAAGAATAATTACTAATTTTTCAGACACAAAATAGTAAACGATTTAGCCATGTGAGTCGTTTTAATTTTCTGGTCTGTATGACATCTCACACGTACCACGTGAAATTTTTATGTGATACGTATTGTGAAGATAAACAATAAGTAACCCTGTCGAAATACGTAAACGATATTTTAATTTAAATAATTCTATGTCCGAACAGAATTCAACGAACGATTCGCAAAACTAATTTAATGATAAATAATCGCGTTAAAAAACATGCAGGATACGTGTGTTTAAGAATTGTTAAAGAGTGTCATTAAGAGTAAACTCACCCATTCAGTTGTAAATCCACTGCATGGTTGTAAATGTGGACACCAGGACAGTGCATTGACCCCTTACAGTGTATACTGAACCGATCAGCTGATTCCTATTCGATGGCGACGAAAGTAGGTTATCACAATATTCACTTTCATTGCACTATCACTAAACACTGACACCATAATTTATTTAATAATATTTAAGATGATGTTTCCTTCGTTTAAATTTAACACAATGCCTAAAACACACGTTTCACACATTTTCTTCAAAGTTCACACCGCACAAGAACATTGAAAAATGTATTATAATGTAATAACGCGCTCGCAATGTCCTTTCCATCGGAAGAAACTGTGGAAGACTGGCACGATGGTCGTGTTTTCCCACAAGCGAGGTTGTAGAGCGAATTGAAAGAGGACAGAGAAATTCCTTGTCCTTTACAACAGAAAAGGAAAACACATAGCTCTCAATAGAACCGTTTTCGGAGTAAATCGTCGCCTGTGAAGGCTTTCAAACGACTGACCTCCAAAATCTAGACTTTGACATGTTTATGACCCATCCTTGAGGCCCCGTCGCATGTGGCACGCACCCGGAACGAAGCCCCGTCGAGAACAATGTACCGCGCTCGAATGAAAACATTCGAAACCCTCTAGGACACAAACAAAATTTTCACGACCTTGTCGTCACGGTCCTTGTCAGGAAACACGACCATCGCCAGTCTGCCACAGTTTCTTCCGAGGGGAAGTACGTCGCGAGCGCGTTATTGCATTATAATATTTTTTTCAATGTTCTTGTGCGGTAGTGAACAACGGAGTGTACAAAATGTGTGAAACGTGCGTTTTAGGCATTGTGTTAGGTATTTCTTTTTAACCCTTAACACTCTAGACACTAAAAAATGCCATACTATTATTCGAAACAACTATTACCCGACCATAATTGCATTTAATGAATCGTTAAAAATTGAGCTGTTGTGCGTACAAATAACAGTAATAGATTTAATAGAATTAAAATTGCTCGGAGTGCAAAGGTTTAAAATCTGTTCTTTCCAGAGCTGTAAATTTAAACGAAGGAAACGTCGTCTTAAATATTATTAAATAAGCGATGGTGTCAGTGTTTAGTGATAGTGCAATGAAAGTGAATAGGAATCAGCTCATCAGTTCAGCATACACTGCGAGGGGCAATGCCCTGTTCTGCTGTCCACGTTTACAACCATGCAGTGGATTTACAAGTGAATGGGTGAGTTTACTCATAATGACACTTTTTAACAATTCTTAAACACACGTATCCTGTATGTTTTTTAACGCGATTATTTATTATTAAATTAGTTTTGCGAATCGTTCGTTGAATTCTGTTGGGACGCAGAATTATTTAACTTTAAATATCGTTTACGTATTTCGAAGGGGTTACATATTGTTTATCTTCACAGTACGTATCATATAAAAATTTCACGTGGTACGCGTGAGATGTCATGCATACCAGAAAATTAAAACAGCTAACACGGCTAAGTTGTTTATTATTTCGGGTCTGAAAAATTAGTAATTATTCTATAGATATTCTGAAATAAGAATGAACAGCGTTTTTCTTAAAATTATTATCGTCGCGTAGTAAAACAAATTCGGTAAGTTCGCGCTTCCTGACTCGTTCTTCCATTTCTGATCGCGTGCCAGACCGGCGGACGGTTCGCGCGCTTTTCTCTCATTGGCCAGTGATTTTTCATTAATAATTCGTACACGAAACTGTAGATTGAATTTTCGCAAACGAAAAAGTTGCTTCAAATGACCTCAGGAACATTTCCCCCTGTTACGATACTTTTGGGACACCCTGTATACGTTATTGTTAATACTTCCACTCAGCTGGATAACTAAACTCAGAAAAGAGATGAGCATCTACGCATCTCCTGTGGCTTGCAATTAATTGTACAGGCGGTTTTTATTCTGCGCAAATAGTAGCAGTATAATTCTTTTAACACATTAACTGCCCAACTGAAAACCTCAAAAATCCCATAAAATCAAATTAATTTATTTAACCCCTTGACCTACGATTTATTTTAGAATAACACTGACTAGACTTTCTTTGTCCTCCGCAAAACGACAAAAAATAAGACAAATTTGTAATTACTGCGTGCCTAGTTATTTTCCAATGACTGTATACGATCAACAATTAAATAAAATGTTATTTCCGTTTAAAGAAAATTAAGGAAATATATGTTTAGAAGATTCAGTTCGAAATCTTGATCACGAGTCTGACTCGTTGTTGTAGGCCAAGGGGTTAATGAAGCAGCGGTCGAAGACTTTAAATGTACGGCTTACATTTATCTGTTAACCTTGTTGTATTAACGTTCAAATTTATTTTTAAACATGCATTAATAATTCTGTCACCCATATATGAGTGACATGACAGTCAAAGTGTTAAGAAACCGTCTAATATCCTTATCCGAATTTCTGCGGGTCGAAATTTCGATCGTCGCTCGAAAGAAAGAAGAAAATCAAAAGTTGTATAAGCTCTACAATATTTATGTTTATGCGGCACGATCCACATCGAATTCCCAAAACTTTTATATTGAATTTCTCCGCTACTGACCATTCCGGGACTCTCTACCTTCGCCTCCACTTTGTCGAGCACGCGGCGCGAAAGTTTCGGGGGAAAAAGCCGGATATAAATCGCTCGCCTCCATCCATTTTTGACGAAGGTGTTTCGTCAAGGAGGAACCGGAGACGTTTCTGCGTCTCTTTCGCAGAGTGAGTCGCAACTATAGGGAAAGTTTCGAGGGTCGCTCCCGTGGGACGTTGTCGGGCACACTCGTCAAAACTGTCCGAAAGCTTCGCCGACGGAGCTTTTGCAGCGCGCAGCCGACTTGCGGCAGAGATCGAACCAATTTTTCTTTGGGAACTAACAGCCGAAGAAAATGGCTGTTGCCTTTGGAAATTAAACGGGTACACCCTTCTGGCTAGAGAAATATTTTTGCAAAATAGATTCGACCCGTGTACACTCGAAAATGAACTTTTACAGTGACACGGTAACCTAAATATTTGCTCGCAAAAAGCTTTTACATTTACAAGAGAAAATCGCCGAAATTCGACGCGTCGATGCGAAAAATGATGGAACTTTGGAAATACGCGAAACCTGCGTAGGTATTTGCTCTGCGATTTTTTATTCTTGCAGAAGTTCGGTTACTTTAGATTTCATTGTATTTGACATGTCAATTGTGACAAATTGGACGAATGTTTGAAAATAAAATACTGAAGCCACTGTATTACATTTAAGCATGTTATAGTAAAATTTTGTAAAAGTAGAATCACGAATAAGCATTAGTAAACGAAGTACTATTAAAAAATAATATCCATACATTTAAGATAAAGGTTTAAACCTCTTGCGTATAATACTGGATTATTTTGTTTTTATAAAAAAACGTTGGTTCTACATTAACATTTGAAATGTTACGTATGAGAGACGCGCATCCCATTAGTGGCCTGTGTTGTGCACGTTTGTTAAAATAGAAACCGTGGTATTTCCCTTAGTAATTCTTTAAAACTCCATGGGACACATGTGTCCCATTAGTGGCGGAAAGGTTAAACACATGTACATACATTAACATCGTACTGGGACGTAGGAGTAGACCGTCGGATTCAGATTGTTGCAAAGTATCTTGTAAAATAATACATTCACACGAGATACAACAGAATAAATTACTAGGTTACTGAAAGTACAGTCTTTGCGGATAGCGGTCAAGCTAACGATATTTAATTAAAATTAAAAATAAAAAATGTTTTTGCGTTATATCCAAATGAATAACTACTATATTTTCGAAATGAACCACCTGGTATAGACGTACAAAAAATGAAAGAATATATAAAAAAATCCTGTTACAGGATTTGATACAATAAATCGTCATGTTAATATTACTAAAAATAAAAGCTTAAGATTAGAAACTTTACAACATTATTTCTCGTAGCTAAAAATTTACTCTAATCAACGAAATTGTATATATAAAATCGCAGGAAGTAATCGTTTTAATACTTGTAGGAATAAAAACTTTAATTTGGAGAATATGTAAAATTTCTGCTGCCTACAAATCGAATATTCAATATACTCTTTAAAATTACAGAGTTAAGGAGCTGAAATTAAGAAATGAATAATATAATAATTCCTGCTATCTCAAAATGTAATGCAATGAATAGAGTCAGATGAGCTCACAATAAATCATCGTATTAAAATTTTAGGGGTTAAAAATTTAAGGTTGAGGAATGAATAACAAAAATTCTTGCCATCTAAAAATGTAATGAAGTGAATAGAGTAGGTGAGCTGATAATAAATCATCGTTTTTAAATTTTCATAGTTAGAAGCTTAAAATTAATATTGAATAACATAAAAATCTCTGCTATCTAAAAATGTAATGCAATCAATGGAGTCAGATGAGGTCAAACTAAATCGTCGTCATTAAATTTTCAGGGTTAATAATTTTAAATTGAGAAATGAATAATATAAAAATTCCTGCTATCTAAAAATGTAATGCAACAGAGAGTGTCAGATGAAGTCACAATAAATCATCGTCTTTAAATTTTCAGGGTTAATGATTTAAAGTTGAGAAATAAATAATATAAAAATTCCTGCTATCTAAAAATGTACTGCAATGAATAGTCAGATGAGGTCAAAATATATCATCGTATTAACATTTTTGAGGGTTGAAAATTTAGGGTTGAGGAATGAATAACAAAAATTCCTGCCATCTAAAAATGTAATGTAATGAATAGAGTCAGATGAGGTCATAATAAATCATCGTATTAATATTTTCAGGGTTAGAAGCGTAAAATTAAGATTGTATAACATAAAAGCCCTGCTATCTAAAAATCTAATGCACTGAACAGAGTCAATTGAGATCAAATTAATTCATCGTCATGAAATGTTCAGGGTTAAAAATTTAAACTTGACAAATGAATAACATAAAAATTCTTGCCATACTAAAAATACAATGCAATGAATAGAGTCGGATGAGCAAGCAATAAATCATCGTCCTAAACATTTCAGGGTTGAAAGCTTAAGGAATATATACGATATAAAAATTCCTGCAGCCTGAAAATTGAATGTAATCTACAGAGTCGTATGAAATCACGATAAATGATCATGTTCAAGTGCCGTAGCCAACAAAGACGACGCGTAATCATCGTTCCACAGTCGCTAAACTCGAAAATCCCCTTCTTACGTGTCCCCAGGGTGAAAGGGCACGCGGCAAGAGCGACGGATTCTTGAACTCGCGAAAGTGTGACACGTCGAGACGCCGGTCGAAAGGGGTGGTAAAACGAACGGGTGAAGAACACACCAGCGAGAGGGTAGGGATCAGGACGTTCGTGGAGCGTGGGCCAGAGGGCGCTAGATATCCAACAACATGGCCGTCTAACACCGACACCCGTGCAAGTCTTCACAAAGGTGACCAGCCGGATTTCAAGGAAGCAAGAACGCCGCGTCGACCGCTCGGCCAGAAACCGCAAATTTCGTGAGTAACCATACAATTTCTACTATAATCTCTCTCGTTGATCGTTTCGCAATGTTCTGAGCATCGTCTAAAAAAAAAATCTGTCTGCGATCTGCGTGCTTTGTCCGGCGAAGGAAACGCACCCTTCTCGCGTGTGTCTACACCACCCAGCGCGCTGGTGTGCGTTGACATCGCCGATCAATAGAGCCCGATGGCATACGATAGTCTCGATCAGGATCCTACGTGTTCAAATTGCCGATCGATCGATCATCTAGAAATTTCGTGGCAACATATTTTTTCGCGAACTTCTACCGACGCAGCTGCAACGTGTGACCGTCTCCCACGGATTTCGCTTGTTCTCGGTATAAATACCACGTAATTTCCACGCAACAGTGTCAGTGACTTTTTAGTCGCCCTCTCGAGCCTGTGTTTACCGTTCCCGATGACGTTATACCTAACGTGGGACGTCGTCCGTCGAATATTATTTTTCAATCGTACCCCGAACACGGGGGATGAATATTTAACTTCTCTGTGTTTAGCTTCCATTATTTCCCTCGTTTTAGCTCACCTCCTCCGCGACGTAAAAAGCGGCGAGCTTCGCTGGAACTCGCCTCGGAGCCCTTCGTAGATAGTCCTCGATCGTGCTTGAATTTTTAATGCGGTATTCTAGCGGCAGTGTTTTCTTTTTACCGTGCCATTGTTAGCGTATTTGTTCGTTTCGAGAACGTAGTCACGAAAATGTTGTAGATTAATTATTTACAGCAGCAATGGGAGTCTTGTTCATGAAATAGCTAAATATAAATAATATACTTTGTCAACGTATTTCTTCGGAGTGAGAACACAGTCTCGCAAATATTATGGATTAACGATAAGAATTTGCAATAGTAATGGCAATTTTGTTTATAGAACAGCAAAGTATAAATCACATGTTTTGTTAGCAAATTTTTCCGTTGTGAAAGCATAGTCTGGTAAATAATATGGATTAACGATAAGAATATGCAGTAGCAATGGCAATCTTGTTTATAGAGCAGCAAAATATAAATCACATATTTTGTTAGCGTATTTCTTTGTAGTGAGAACACAGTTTCGCAAATACTATGCATTAACGATAAGGATTTGCAATAACAATGGCAATCTTGTTTATAGAGCAGCAAAGTATAAATCACATATTCTGTTAGCGTCTTTCTCCGTTGTGAGAGTATAGTCTCACAAATACTATAGAATAACGATTTGCAATGGCACTCTTGTTCATAAAATAGCTAAATATAAATAACATACTTTATTAGCGTATTTCTGTGTAGTGCATAGTCTCGCAAATATTATAGATTAACGATTTGCTATAGCAATGGCAATCTGCTTTATAAAATAGCAAAATATAAATAGCATGTTAACGTATTTCTGCGTAGTGAGAACGTAGTCTCGCAAATATTATAGACTAACGATTTGCAATAGCATTTTCGTTTATAAAACAGCAAAATATAAATAGCACACTCTGACGGTTTCTTTCAACTTTGTTATCCGATTGAAAGTTGCCTAGCTTCTCTTTTAAAATTTCCAGAATTGCTAGAAAACCTATTCTAACCGTTTTTTGTCTATTGAAAATATAATATTAACCCTTAGCACTCCAAGTAATTTTAATTCCAAAATTGAGACTTTTTTTTATCTAAAATAGGTCCATTGTACATGGTTCATTTCCCTTCGTGCATATAAAGTTTATTACTACTACTCATACTTAGAATGTTAACATTTTTATGGATTTTTTAAATGCAAACGTAGTGATGTAAAAGTTGTTTTAAATTATAGTAGGGCAATTCTTAGTGTCGCCTCAGAGGCGCCATTGGATTGCTAAGGGTTAAGAACATTCCTTCAAACAAATTAGAGCGTACGTTAAAATACCGTGAGGAAGGAAAAATATGTATTGATCTAGCATTATTTTAGTAATTAACAATTTGCTAAAAACGATTTTCATAAAATTATTGGCACTAAAAGTTAACTTATTCGTTCTTAAATAAATGAAATTATAGCGTACAGTGCAAACTTCGTTATTAAGTACCTTACAATAATAATTCTGATAATTCTGACAGTTTATGCGAATAAAATAGGCAAGGATTACACACACAAAATTCGCGCAGCAGTCAACGTGTTAAATGACCTCATTAGACTCTTAATAATTAAATGCACGAGCCTGATGTCGATACGTAGACGTTCTACCCTCAAAGAGTTGTGTGTCAAGAGTCGCTAAACTGTGATTGTACAGCTCGTTAACCCAAATTCGCATTTTAATAGACAAATTTCAATCTTCAATTTCCCGCACGAATTAACAACGAAACTGCATCAAATTGTGGCGCAACGGACTGCAATTGTTGACTATTTTCGGACATCGTGTGCAAGAGTTCCCGTAGTCTGTTATGACTCAGAGCAGTTCACTCGGCAATTTTCCGGATTGATTATCGATCAGCTCGCTGCTACTTTCCGCGATACTTCGTGTACAATAAACAATTTAACAATCCATCACGAGCAGAGACGGACCTTGGGTTTTCGGTGACACGTGCGAGTGTTCCGTCCGTCATTGAGACCCCTCGTTTCGGTCTGGCAACCCTCTCCGGCACACCCTCCACCCTTGCCGCGCGTCTCTAGCAAACGTTTCTGCGTCGTTGACTCTTTTCCCTTTGGTGTCGAGAGAAAGAAAAAAGAACAGTAAAAGGTTCGATAATTTCTCTTCAACAGCAACGCCCGCTATTTTTCAACGCTGCTCGGCTCACATTCTTGTCCCATTATTTTCCTCTCGATAAACTATCGTTGAATTATCGGGCGCCGATCGATTCCTCTCCCCGTCGTCGAACACCCGAAGATTCTTCTGCCGATGGGAGTCGCGATACATAATTTATGCTAGCAATTAGCCAGGGGAACATGTGGCGCTTGAGGTTCGACGCGGCATTAATTTCGTAGCTAATTTGAAGGTACTGTGCGTCCAATTAGAAGGACTAAACTGATTGCCTCCCGTGACCCACTTCGGCTAAGGAGCCTTACACGTGTTGCGTGTGTAAACGAAGATCTCCTTATTTCGCGGTTATGCCAATACCGTGACCAAGATTTAATTAATTAGAAGCCGTCGAAATCGGAGAGCACCGATCGCGGACCGTGCTAAGAGTTTGTTCGTAGAGCATCGCGGATTTCGTGATTCGGTTAGCATACTTTCGCGTTTGTTCCTCGGGTTTCCACGAAATTCCCCGAGAATTCCGTGAAAATTTCGATTTCCGGCGAACGTGAGCAATTTCTAAGTAGTACAGCTCGATATTAAATCGATCGAGCGGTGTCGTCTCGCTCAAAGGAATGCGTTTTGCGTGTTTGCCAGTCACGTTTGACATTTCACGCGATTGTTCGGGGGGGGGGGGGTGCTTCGCTACGGTACGTGCTTTGACAAAGCTACTAGGATCCTGAATCGCTTTACTCCCGCCGTGCCAGTGCATATATCAACAGGTGCATTAAAAAGTTTGCACGCGGTTCAATAAGCGCCTCCGAGAAATTATGATCTGATCTTTTACACCGTAGAAAGGGGCTAATACCTGCTTCGCATTCGACGCGTTAGCAGATTGGAAAATATTCTTCAAAGAAAGTTTCTACATCCGATCCGAGAATTATTAAATTTCTAGGGAAATATCCCTGGCTGATTACAGCTGCATAATTCTACTTCGCTAATCGATTTCTGATTAAATATAGTAAAAGGTACTGAAAGTACGATATCCGATTCAATATTAACGGAATTACTGATGGCATACTATTGGTCTGATCTGGGCCAGATATATTATACTTCGTCTGTAATTTGTTTTTAATTAACCCACAGTACTCCAAGAAATTTTAATACTAAAGTTTAGACATTTTTTTACTTAGAATAATTTCATTGCACATGGTTCATTTCCTATCGTGCATATACAGATTGTTGCTATTATGTATGTGCAACATTTCTTAAATTTCTTAAATGCAAACATAGCGATGTAAAAGTTGTTTTGAAAAATAGTATGGCAATTTTTAGGGCCACTTCAGAGACTTAATAGAAGCTACAAGAAATGCTGATTCACTGATAAGAGAATTACTGATGGAACGCTAATTGTCTGATCAGAGGCAGGCATATTCTCCTTGGCCTGCAATTTTTGCCTTAATTAAATATCCTATTAATAACGGAACAACTCCGCATTCAATCTAATACGAATAAGATTACTAGGTCGAATACAGACGTATTGGTTTGTGATTTATTTCCCATGCAATACGCTATCCAATACAGAAAAACTCCATCTCCTATTCGATAGTAATGCAATTGCCATTGAAACAGTACTGTTCTGGTCGATGATAGGCACATTCTATTTGGTTTTTGATTTAGTTCTCATCAAGCATCAAATTCATTACAGAATATTCTATGACAATAGGACTACTATCGAATTAGCTTTGGTCTGATCGAAAACAAGGACATATTGCATTATCTGAAATTGATTTCTTTTTAAACGTCCAACAAACAACAAAACAATTTTGCCTTCGGCTATACAATAACAAAATTATTAATAAAACCTTATTCTCTGGTTTTGTAAAATTAAAGAAATACATCAACATCAATCATAAAAGAAACAATTTATGTACTTCTGCTAATTTTTCAAAATGGACGGACTCTTGTCTTACTAGTGATCATCCTATACTACTATTGACTTCAGAACTACCACATAGAACTGAAAAAATATTTTTTATTCGAATATTCATACGGAACATGTCATATGTCTGACCAATGTAACACGAACTGGGTCTTTCTACTTTCACTGCCAGCATCCCCAAAGCAAATAATTAAAGAAACACGTTTAAATGTTTCGCAAGAGCGTAGGAAGAAAACGCAATGTTCGGATAATTTTTCGGCAGCAAATATAATTGCACGTGGAAATTAAGCGAGTCTTGCGTCGAGATTTCTTCGATTTCACAGGTCGAGGAAACTCGATCAGACGAAGCTGCCATCCGGTGATTTTACCGAGCAATTTCAGCCTCGCTTTACACACAGAACGCTAAAACGCGGGAGCAAGAAAGGGAGTGACTGGCATCTGAGACGGGTCAGAAGTTTGTTTGGCGGTTTAGGATTACTCATCGACGCGAATCTGAGCCGAATACTATCAAGATTGATGCCGAAGCCTCGAACTTGCTCGATCCTCATTCGTCGAAATTTTCGGGGTTTTGGACTCTCGTCCTGTTAGCGGAATATCGGATATCAACGAACGTATCCCGTTCGTTGACGACGACAACAGCAACGTCGCCGACGAACACATTTTCCCGCGGAAAATGTCGCGTTATTTTTCATGCGGTGAAACAAGACCGCGCGCGACCTAAATCGTTTTGCAAGTGACTCGTCCATTCGCGGAACACTTTTTATCCAGCCCGATATTTATAGACTGCCCTTCCGATGATTCGCGCGACTCGTTTCGCGGAGAAATGTGTGCCGCGCTGCCCGCGGTATTTATCTCGCCGCATTCCTAATGAAACCTGCGAGCATTACCGAAAAACTGCGCCGTGATTTTCGCTATTCTCTTTCCGAGGACAATTTACGACGCTCCGACAGTCGAATCTGGGCGCCGAACGTGTTAAAAATTGAATCAAACGACTTTTTCTGCAGCAACTAGAAGCATTGATGTACAAACCCTGCGAGTTCCATTGAAAAATGTTAAGGATGTTTAGAAAATCCTTTCTGCAATCATTTTTACGGACAGAAAGAACCAATTCTTCAAATATAAACATTCACAAAAACTGCGTTTGTCGATCTGAAAATTGCAAGTCTAAAATCCATTTTTCTTTGCAAAAAAACGAACCACCTTGTCCAGAAAGAAAATCCTGTTGCTGAAACCCAAATAATTCCGTCCGAAACTCACGTACCAAAATTCGAGAGAACCTGGTCCAAAATTTCAAGCTGAGTTCAGCGGATACCGCTGCTGGCGTGCACGTCCATTAAAAGGGCACAGCTTCGTTAACTCTAAAACTTTTTAATAAAACTTCCCAAGAATTCGGTCTGAATATAGTTCCGTTTAGCTGGAACATTTTTGGAAAACTTGACATCCCCGGCCAATTACGGGAAACCCGTAAAAAGACCAAAAATACCGAAACATCGTTACGGTTCACAGTTTACAGGCGAATCGACCTGTTCGAAATGAACTTTCAACCGGCAACAGGGTCTCCGCAGATCAATTTCACGGGAGACCGAGAGGGAGATATCGCGGAGGAGGAGGCTATTTTTCATGCAACAGCAGTCGTCGCCGAGATTGTAGATAACAGAGAGCAGCGGGGACGCGCAAGTAGTACAAGTCACGGATAAATCGGAAACCGTCGAAACTTCCGAGACAGGACTTCCATTTGGCCAATTTCCCGGTAACAGAGTTAATTACGTGTACTCTGAAAGTTTTCCCGTGCTGCCGGAGACCTCGGCTAACGATCATTTTTCTTGATCGCCCCGCTATCGAGCAACATCAGCTTCAAAAACAGGACGATTGTTCTCGGCGCTCACCGTCTGGCAGAAATTCCCTCGCCTTCCATAAAACTTGCCATCGCCGGTTCCCGCCGAGGCGTTCGATCCTCTTTATCGCTCGTTCGACGTCGCTCGTATTTATTACGAGCCTCCGCACCCTCTAACCAACCCTCTCCAACCCTTCTAAGAGAATCGTGGCCATTTCTCAGCCGTTTCCGACCTGCACGATCTCGGTTTTTGTGCAAATACTGCCCGAGACACGCACGCGATCGTTGACCACCTGCTTCGACTCCCTTAGGCCTGATCAGGTTTCTTTTTTACAACCCTAATGGGCGACGAAAGGGTAGAGAGGCAAGCAAGAACGGTAGAGGCCGACGGGAAAACGTGGTACTATGAAACTTAGGAGTGACAGACTGCGTGGCAAAATTTGGTAAATGTTTCTTTATCTGTTGTCCAGCCATCGGCAATCCTATTCTACTTAAAAATTAAATTTCTTGTTTTATTGAATTGTATCTTTTAAATCGCTAGTTAATATTCAACACTTTAACTGCCGAACCAACAATCACCAAAATTCCACAAAATTAAAGTATTTTATACAATGAAGCAACGATTGTAAATCTAGAACGTATGACACAAAATTATCCTTAAACCTTTTTGTATTCTCCAGATATCAACTAAATTTAGTGTAACGAATATATTAACGTATCAATTTATTTTTAAACATGGACGAACAATTCTGTCATCCATATATAGGCAGTGAAAGGATGCTCGTCTGACCAATCACTGATTTATACTTCTACAGACAATTATCGTTTACCTTTTCCTCTTGCAGCTAGAATGTAAATTCACAGTTTTCCTGTTTGAGAGAGATTAATAATACTCAATTGTATTATTAATTATTAAAGTAAATTGTTAAAGTCAACATACGTGTAACATATCTTTAAGAAAAATTATAATTTTATGATCAAACACTTCATTCCAATGTGCTCATTTAGAGAACAGCATTATCCGTCAGATATTGCGGTGCTGTATCATTTACACGTAGTTCTAACAAAATTTAAGTTCATCAAGCAAATATAAATAAAATGGTACAGGTTCTTGTTTTGTATCAATTAAACAAGCTTTAACACTTTGACTGCCATGTCACCCATATATGGGTGACAGAATTATTTGTCCATGTTTAAAAATTAATTTTTACGCTAGTATATTCGTTGCACTCAATTTAGTTGATACCTGGAGACTACAAGAAGGTTGAAGGATAACTATGTGTCGGACATTTTAAGTTTTCAATTGTAGCTTCATTAAATAAATTACATTGATTTTGTGGAATTTTTGGGTTGGGCAGTTAAAGTGTTAACACGTTGAATGCTATGTCATTCCTTGAGGACTGACGGTATCAAATTTACAAATTAATATGTTATAGATAATTCATATTTATATGAATTATATTTATACGAATATCGTAGGTGAAACTACTGGGAAACGTAAGAGCATGTTAAAATTGATAGAATTATCCGTTGTTAGAGGACAGTCGTAAACGTTTTAAATGTTGCACAATGAAAGCTGAATTTTTAAGAGAAAGTCTCGAACGAATGTTGAGCAGTGGTTTCTAAAAATGGGGCGCGTTATATCAACAGCGTTCAAATAAACGAATACGCGACCTAAGTGCTTCGGTGTAGCAGATGCGATAGAACGTGTTCCGCGTGTGCCGACCCAGCCAGATCGAAATCGTTTCGAAAATCCGAGGCCCGCGAATCCAGAACGATGTAAACTCAACGAGGCTTATTGTTCGTCGGCTGAATGCGATCCTTTCCTGTAACATTGAAAATTCCGTTTGAAAGGACCGGTTAAAATTTTCGCTGGCTTCAAAACGCATTCGCCGCTGCGCCGAAGTGCAGCCCGTGTCTTTTATTAGCGTGGCCACGAGTTGCATATATCGGGTGGCTAGAATATTCCGACACAATGAATCCTATGTGAAAGGTCCTTTTATTAAAGAAACTCGAAACCTCTTAAGATGCTCAATGTCGAGCCCTACTTGTGAACGTCTTTCTAGGCGGCACTGTATCGGTGCAGTGTACGTTTTTGCATCGACTGCACCTACCACACATTCTCAACTTTTCCGACTGTGTGTAATTCTCTTTTCAAAATTGTTTCAGTCAGCGTTCCGTTTGAATAAACGATCTTGCAAAGATTTTCAAGTACAGGGGAAACTTGGAAAATTAGATTGAGAAAAGTGAAGTAATTGAAATTCTAAAAATCATTTCAAGAAACTATGCCATGTATAGAATCGTTTGAAATTATCGTGAAGGTTTAAAAAAGTTAATATTTTTATACTGTTTTGTAGTACAGAGGAATCTTGACAAATTAGATTGAAGAAAGTGAAATATTTTAAATTCTAGAAAACATTTTAAGAAACAATGCAATGTACAGAATTGTTCAAAAGTATCGTTCAGCATTGAAAAAGTTTATCTTTTTATTCTGTTTGGAAGTATAGAGGAAACTTGGAAAATTGGATTGAAGAAACTGAAGTAATTGAAATTCTAGAAATCATTTTAAGAAACTATGCCATATATAGAATCGTTTGGAAATATCATAAGGGTTTGAAAAAAGTTTATATTCTTATACTGTTTTGCAGTACAGAGGAAACTTGGAAAATTAGATTGCAGAAAATAAACTAATTGAAATTCCAAAAACCATTTTAAGAAACTATATTATCCATACAATTGTTGAAAGGTATCATAAAGAATTAGAAAAATGTATACTTTCATTCTGTTTTGCACTGCATGGCTTCGCCCAGATTTATTTGTATGGAGATTAATGGTTCGACTGTTTGTGCCGCAACTTGGACCATTTTTGAATTTCGAGAACAATGATCGATAGAGAGACGTTTCACGGGACGCGGAGAATGATTTGTGGGGCAAAATCGAACGGCTCGAATTACCGATGGGTCACGAGAAAATTTTCAAGCGAACCCGTCAGCGAAATTTATTCTGGCTCCTTTACCGCACCGGTTTCTATTTGATATTTGACAGTGCAAACTTTCCACGGAAGTCAGTAGATTACCTCGTCACCCCGGGGTTAGGATTGCGGCTGATGCAACCACCCTTGTTCCCAAAACTCTCGCGAAAAGTCACCTCAGTGCCGGATGAAGTTTTTGCATAAAAGGATATGAAGCCGAAAGTGTTTGTCGTCTTCGAAACAATGTGACCCCTTCGGGCACAAGAAACTCCTCGGAGATTCTAGTGTTTAAGCGGAAAAATCGAATGAAAGGAGACGAAGACTGCGATCTTTGCTATGAAATCCTCGAAGCGTATGAAACTCCAGAATAAATTGCAACAATCCTGTATTGCACTTAGCACGAGCAGTGACGATACTTAGAAAGATTCTTTTAAAACATTTTTCCTCAAGCACAACCTATTTCGAAGGAAGAAACAGTTTAAGATTTCTTAAAACACAAAATAGTCTTCCGATAGGGTTCTTCTACTGACATATAACAATCAAACACTTTACGACATCGTTGAACTAAAGGCAAATAAAATATCAATTCGTACAATTTGCTCTAACAAATATAAAATTGCTGAGAAAATTTGTTCCAAATTCCTCATGTAAGTCCACTTACATTGAATACTAAATAAACTACATCATATTAGTATATTAATTACAAATTACTTGACAAATATTCCACAACAATTTTATTGATTAATATCAAACAGTCCTGAATGGTTACCATTACAGAAAGGATTCAAAATCTGTAATAAAATAATTACTGAAACTTTATACAAAATAAAAATATTGTGCACTAAACAAACAACACAGGAGCTAAGTAAAAATTTCTCAGTTTCATTAATGATTTAAATAAGTTCTTATTAATATATTAAAGTTTCTATTTTTTAAATGTTTCCACTACTTAAAATAACGAAGCTTCCTCGACTCTATTCGAAAAATCGAATCTCGTCGAATTTGCGCAGCCGAAAGGATTGTTCGGCACTTTTTGCGAACTTTTTATCAATATCACCGAGATCGAAATGCCCATCGCAAAGTACACGAGCACGAGCAAATCGTTTAGCGCGATACTTCGCTAGACCCGAAGAGCGTGCTCGCCTAAATCGGCCAGATGATTTCACATGCAACGAACTCGTCGATCGGCAGCAAGTTGAGCTAAGGGAATGGTTGAATCGACGTCGATAGCAAAGTATCTCCAGTGGTTCTAGGATCCCCGATAGGCGGTGTATCGCGTCCCCAAATGGAGGCTGGTAACAAGGTGCTCGAAGCAATTTGGCCCGGAGGCTGGTATGCAAATCAGCCCCTTATTTCGTCATCGGTTCAAGAGGCGTCGGCCGAGCAGCCGGGGCTGTATTCGGTTGCGATTTTAAATCGTTTCTCGGTTCGAGAGCACTGTCGGATACAGGTTTTCGAAATAAGACGACTACTTCTCGTCAAGGCTGTGAAGGAAGGTGGGGGAGAAAGAGAGAGGAGAGAGGAGAGAAAGGTTAGCGAACGAAGTAGGTGGCAAAGTAGGTTGCACCGAGAGAGAAAGAGGGAGGGAGAGAGAGTGGGTGGGGGTGGCTCGGGGTGAAAATCCAGCGGATTCAATGGCCGTACACCCCTCGATAGAAGTGGACGGTCTCATGTCAGTGGCCCCAGCTAGTGCACCGTCATCCTGGGCTCGCACCTTTCGTCCTAGTTTCTCCGTTCTTACCCCCGATCCAGCCACCCTTTCCATCCCTTCCATCTCTACATACCACCCCTGCTTTCCAACCTCTCTCTCTCTCTCTCTCTCTCTCGGTTTCTCTCGCTCGGTTGTGATCTTTATCTCGTATACTCCTTTTTCTTCTTTCATTACGCGCTCATGCATTCGACTCTGTTCAGACCTGACCATGCACGTCTGCTTCCACTCCGGCTCCCGGTAAATGAGAAGAAAGAAATCTTTCTACCAGACCTCCCAACAGGCCGGCGAGAAACTTTTACGCAAGTCTGAGCAGCGGAAAGTGGAAATTGATATTTCAACACAGCGAAATCGCCTCTCGGCCATTTTCGACTCGCGGTCTCGCGATGGGTCTTTAGAAAGCTTTCTGGAGCCCTGGAATAAGTGTTTTTGGAGCGAAGGTTATCTATGTTGCATTTAATCGATCCTTTCTCAAGTTCAAGGCACCAGAAATTTAAACCTTAACACTAGAACTACCGAACCAGTCGAAATGACTGGTCCCTAATTATTTCTTTCGAAATTACTGAAGTTATAAAAATATTTTCATTAGTAATTTTTCAATTTACTCCTTTAATAAAATTGAATGAAGTTTGTATATCGTTGGATATATTGTTCGGTAGTTCTAGTGTTAACACTCCATTGGCTCCTCTGAGGCGACACTAAAAATTGTCAGATTATTATTCAAAAGAATGTTGACATTACAATGTTTGTATTTTAAAAATCAGTAAAAATTGAAGTGTTGCATGTACGATTATTAGTAACAAATTTGATATGCACGAGATACGTACAATGGAATTGTTGTTGAACAAAAAATGTCTCGTGTAAGGAATTAAAATTGCTTGGAGTGCAAAGGGTTAAAGAAATTCTCTGAGGGGGTTGGAATTTTATACAAGTTTCGTGAGTCCTCTGTAGTAAGCTACCAGCTTGTTGTGCTTCACAGACAGTCGGTAGACGGACGGACACTATAATAGATTATATAAAAGAGCACTTGAAAATATTTCTGAATCTTAAACAAATTGTTAAAGCCTCCCTAATTGATTATGTTGACATTTTCAACCATTAAACGCAGAAAACAGTGTACCGAAATTTGAGAATATATATTTAAACGTTTGAAACAATACTGAAAAGTTTTCAAGTCATTTCGACTATTACCCGTTGTAGTTCTGGAAATCGTGTTGAAAATTTGTCGTTCATTCGAAGCAAATAACAAGTAACCTTTATAAATCAAATCCTCTGAACGATATATTTATTAGAGGTAACACATTGAGGGTCTTCCCAGCTTCTTTCTGTCCCCGATAAATAACTCGGACATTCTCAACCGGAAACGCTAATTCCGAGCTTCCTCCGAGCGGTCCGAAATCTGGTCAGTCGTTCGAAAACCGGAAGTGAAACTGCAACCACGGTGAATCGCGAATTTTTTACTTTTTCATAAGTTCCTTTTCTTTTCCAAGCAAACGGCGGCGTTCACTTCTGAACACATTCAGAAATGCACGCGTCCTTGCTCCACTTCTAGCGCGATGCAGCCTCGCCGGTTTGTAAACCTCCGAGAGAGAGCGAGAGAGAGAGAGAGAGAGAGAGAGAGAGAGAGATGCTGCAGCGGGATTAACGAGTAAGGTTACCCGGTCTTGTTTGCCCTTTTAATTCTTGGACAAATTCTGTGGAAATTCCGTGCAAGAACTTCCGACGGAGATTTTAATTGCTTCTCGTGGGCATTGCCGACGATTTCGACCGGAATTTTCATGGTCGTCGAATGCACATCGGTCGGTCGGTGTTTTGTAGCGGTACGTGGCTCGAATCCAAATCTTTTGAATTTTTAGTCCATTCTACGTGGCGATATTACGCGGCGACGTTTGTGCATTAAATTGCATCGAAACTGACGTTGAATTCAAACTGGCACAACTGTGTTTTTCAATTGTGGCGCGTGTAAAATTTAGGTACTAAGCAAAATACACTTTTACCTTGAAGAGCGTTACCAAAGTGTTCATTTGTAAGTCGATCTAACATTAAACCTTCCACAGCAAATGAAAGAACTCTTTCCAAATTTTTTATTTTACAATTCTTAAAATTACAATATCGCCTTTAATAATTATTTCTATTTAATAATTTATTTTCAACTATTATATATTTTATCTACTAAACATTACGTCTGATCATTTTAATAAGACCATATACAGTAGCCATTGTTAATGCTCGACGGACGTAACGTTTAAACGGAATAATTAATAATGTTCTTGAATTTACATGAAACTTCGAAATTCATATAGAAAGTGCAATAGCACGTATCTGATCTCGAAGAATGCCATTCTACCACCACCGTTCAGATACATCGCCTTTCCTGACTAATGGTTGACTTGTTCTACTTGCTCGTTAATATACACGTACAGGGGACACATTGTGCCCAGTTAATAACGTATGATACCCACGAGAGGTATTCCTAACGTCATGAATAAACCCTTCTAGGATAATTACAAATTGTTATCGCACACGTCGTTCCCCTGTAATTACCATTACGCCGAATCGAATCTAATGAGATTATTTTTTAGCTTTCAACCATCCGGTGTCTCGCGTACCCCGTTCTGCTCGACAGCGAATGCTATTATGTTACAGTGCACGATGCATGGACAAACATTTGTTCATCAATGTACGGTCACAGGTCATACGGTTCGGCAATATACGGTCATGTGTCTGCACGAGGTTGCAATCATTCTACTTGAGTGGAGGTAGTTAATCAATCTGCCTTAAACCAATTCCCTGGATTGTGCTCGCGCGTGGGCCTAAACTATAATGAACGTTTGCTCCTGCGTTTCTATTTGTATTCTTGCGGATCATTGTATTTGAAGTTATAAACAAGCCCAGTGCAGCGTAACAATTCGGTAACCGCGCGTGGAGCTGTTCACCTAGTCGACCCGAAACGCGCGGAGGCCAGTATTCTACTTGTCTGTGTAACACAGTCACGTTCTACTTACCTAATGACGCGTAATTTTGTTAGCCGAGTCTGACCGTGTACGTTCGTCTCTTCTCGGTCAGACCGAAACTGTTTAACTTCCATTTCTTCGTCTGCGAAACGACGCCGGCGGCGTTTCGATGCGTTCGATCTAATCAGTATCATTCTAGGCTCATTCCCCTAAATTAATGCAACGTTCGTCCTCGTTCGATTACAAATCGAACAGCTTTGCTGCCTGGAATTCATTTTCGCTTTACCATTCGTTGAATCTACGTCGGCACTCTACTACTACAATCTACAATCTACTACACGTGCTGTGTAGATTTAAATTACAACAACGCTTTTTAGATTCAGATTACATACAGGGCGGTTCTACGTTTGGAAATTCTACTCCAACGTCCACTTCGCCACTTGCAGAAGTTTGAAACAGTGTAATCCTGATATCACTGCCAGTGGAAATAGTAGAAACTGTCTTCGGGTGAACGAGGTGGATCACGAATAAGATTAGCTTTTGCAAAACAATGTGTTCATGAGGAAAAAACTTGGTGGAATAATGTAATTTTCGCTGATGAAAGTAAATTTAATCTGTTTAACACTGATGAACGAAAATTAGTATGGCGTAAACGAAATCAAGAGTTTAACCGAATAAATTTAAATCCAATAATAAAGCACGGTGGTGGAAGTATTATGGTGTGGGGATGTATTTCATCTAAAGGAATTGGACAACTGGTTTTTATAGAAGAAATTTTAGATAAATTTAAGTATCTAAATATTTTCAAACTAAATCTTAAGAAAAGTGCGATCACAATGGATATAGAAGACATTTAAATATTATGAAGATAATGATCCTAAACGTAAAGGCAGAATAGTTCAAGAATACCTTTTATATAAATGCTCAAAAGTACTACATCCGCCACCACAGTCACCAGACTTCAATCTCATTGAAAATTTATGGGATCTTTTGGACAGGAAAATTCGAACACCACCGATAAGATCGAAGGAAGAATTAAAAAAAACGATTAATTGAAGAATGGAGACGTATACCGCTAAGTTACTTACAAAACGTTATAGACAATATGCCTAAGCGGTTGCGACACGTAATTAAAGCTAAAGGCTATCCAACGAAATATTAATTATTGCTTATGTTAATAATTCTCATGTTTAAATGTTATAGTTTGTCAAGCGTCCGAATATTTTAGCGACGATAAATTTCGACATAATTTAGTTCACTGTTTAGTATTAAAAAGAGTATGTGCAACAAACAGATAAAATTTATGTTATTACAAACTACAGTGAATGTTCTGTTATATTATAAAACAATAACTCCAAATTTACTATTGCTAACAATCGAAACTAATAACGAATATTAATAAGAGTCACTGTATACCCAACTGCTTTTACAACCTACGCAGATTCTCGATACCGTTTTAACAATTGCACAACTTAGAAATAACCAAAGTCTCATTCTAGAAGTTAATAAATGTTTAACGGTGATCGTTGAATTTTGTATCACTACAGGCACATTCTACTCGGTAAAATTCCTGTTACCCCCGGGTTGTCTCCGCTCGATACGCAGGGTGTAAGCTAAATCTAACTGCAGCCATATCGATAATGGCTATAATGATAAATATCGATAAACTTCTAACAACTGTGTTCAACCGTCTGGTCACGCACAGGAATAATCTACTCCGCGAAAATCTGTTTGAACATATACTTTGACATTCACAGAACTTAGGCGAAGTCTAATCCTAATCTGATCGCCGGCGGAAGTTCTGAGAACGGTCTTTAGATGTCTGGTTGCATACAAGGCCATTCTACTTAACGAAATCCCCCGCTATTTTGCCATCCGCACAATTTAAACAGACGGAAATCGCAATCGTGCGAACGATCGAAGTTCCGACAACTTACTGGGCGTCGTCTGATTGCATGCAGGACAGTTCTACTTAATGAAATTCTCAAGTGTTTCGGGCTCGACTCAGTCTAACACCGAGCAAATCCTTGTCACATGTACAATTAATCAAGATTCTAAATGAAGTGTTACTGTCTTGTTACATACAGGATACTACTACTTAAGTAAACTTTGATCAATTGCCTATCCAGGCGATTTAAAAGCTAACAAATCTCTTTCCTATGTACACTTGACGTTTAACTTATTTAAAATTTCATCTATTTTGCCATCTACTTACTTTAAATGTAACCACAGCTGTTTCCTACGCAAAATTGAGGTTCTAATAATACTGTAGCTGCTTGATTACTATACTATAAATTTTATGCATTTATGGAAATATAGAGAATCACGTCAATTTAATATTATTGGTGCATCGCGTGTAGTCTGTTAAAATTATTAAGAGAAGACATTCATTTTTATGTAACTAATATTTCTAATAAACGATGTAGACAATTTTTATTTTGCATTAAGACCCACAATTTATTGGTTACATTACAATTCTACGTCGTTTCAATGTTTGAACAACTTTCTTTCGTCGTCAAATTACGTACAGAGCAGTTCCACTTAACGAAACTATTATTTCTCGATTTTATACGGCACGATTCTGAATTCTACACTCTAAAGTTCTGTCAATGCTTTTTGATTGCCCCATTACACAGAGATCGATAACACTGCGCGAACTTTCCGTCGGCATTACCATTTTATGAATTTAACCGAGCCGAACCTCGATTCTACAAACGATCGAAGTTTTAACAATGCTTGTTGGCTGTCTTATCACACACGGAACAATTCTACTTCGCGAAATCCCTATCAACTTCGCGACTCGACAAATTTCAACGTAGATTCGGAAATTCGAGCGATGCTCCTGCCGTTGAAACCGGCAATGGCGTAAGCCGAGGAGGCTGAAACACAATTTCCCGTCGCCTAAACTCCCCAAACCCGAGGATTTTAAAGCCTAACGACGCCCACGCTTTGCCACGCCGGTCACAATTTCCTCGTTCCGTGTAACATGTCTGTAGCGAGCTCGGTTTCGCAGCGCCCACGCCAAGTATTCTACCTAATTGCGCTATTGTCGATAACAGCGAGCGCTTCCCCTTCTTCGACCCCTGGTCGCTTTCTATGATTGCATTCCCATTCCCATTAAAAACGATGACGTGTGCGGTCGCTACATTGTCGGCGCAACACGGTTCAACAGGGGAAAATCGTGAGACAAGAAAAAATAAACACTGCTTCGAATAACTTTCCGGAATTTGTACACAATAATTTTTAACCTCTTAGGCGCGGTTGAATTTTGTGCGGGGCATTTTCTCTGTACGGCAGAATGAAGTTTTTGATTACTAAATTATAATTCTTCTTAAAGATATGACGTATATACTTTAACTTTAATAATTTTGGAATGAGGTTTTTCATAACCAAATTGTAATTTTTCTAAAAGATATGATGCATATATGTTAACATTAATAATTTACTGTAATAATTAATAATAGAATTGAGTGTGCTCAAGCCACTATACTGGCGCATTGTGCTTAAGAGGTTAATAATCCAATTTTTGTGACAAACTTCTCCCGATGCTAAAATATGGCAAAATTACAGAGTCGTTCGCCTCGATACCTCAATTCCTAGAATAGTATTTTCTGGCGGTCGCCATTGCGAAAAACGGAAATGTCTGAAGTGAAAAATTTTTGTTGTCTTTCCTAGAAAAATGTAGCATATGATTTTTGAAAGTTGTAAATTAATCACTAAATGTACTTAGTAAACATAAGTAAATCAGCTCTACACATTTATATAAAAATAAATAATTACGATATCGAAAAGTCTGTGCTTCGCACTGTAGAATGCAATGCGTAGAACATTTTCTTCGAGTCAGAATAAAATGGTACGTATAGTAATAGTGACTTTTGCAATCGCAAGTCCGGAAAATATAGTTCTGATCTTTATCTGGAAGTTGTTGTAAACTGTTTAAATGTCGAAATATTGTAAAACCGCTTTCATACTACGTTCTACGCATGCCAGCAGATCATATGTAAAAATCCCAGCTCCCCTAAACGCAAGAATTCGAACCACAGAATTAAATCTGCTCTGAGTGACGCAGCAATTCTACCACAACATTCTCAGAGAAGAATTTTCATTTCGTCGAGCATGAAAAATTCCGTGTTAATTTTCGTCACGACAAAAATGAATTCTAAAAATCTCGAACACGTTGTCCTAATTGATAGACAGTTACGCGCAGTTTGCGAGCGAAACGCGTTATTAATGTTATTTCGAGGTTTCCGTGAACATTATCTAGCGTGCACGCCGAAAGTCTTGTTAACGATTGAATGCTACGGTGTTGCTTCACTTTCCCTTGATTACTACCTTCTGAAGCGGTCCATGTTTGTCTTTTAACAATTGGAAAATTCTTTACAGTAAATCTGAGACAGTAGCGTTCCTAATATTTGCCATAAATGTGTAAATATCCACCATCCACATTCCGTCTCGTTGTAAGTGCTAACAAACTGTCATCTTTTAAAATAATTTTATGAAAACCTAAAAATGAAGAAAAATTAATGTTGACAGTTAAAAAATGCGACAGAAATGTTATTACCATTTACCATAAATGCATAAACATCTATACTCCGACAACAACAAGACACGTTAGTATCAATATATTATAAATTAGAATGAGAACAGATTTTGGTAAATTATTTTATGAAAACCAAAGTAAAAGAGAAATGAATTTAGACGATTAAAAGATGGATTACATTACAGATAGAGCAGCGACGAAATTAATGTTTGCCACAAATGTTATGCTAAGCAATAAGACGTTTCAGTGTCATTCTACTATAAATTGAAACTATAGTAATAAATTTTCCTGAATTATTTTACGGAAATCGGAAAGACCACGTTGCTAATGACATTACAAACTCCCACGAACAAATGATTACCCGGCGTGCACGCGAAATACCTTGCTAACGACTGAATTCTACTGTGTTGCTTGACTTCCGCTTGATTTCTGCCCCGCAAAATATCTTCCGGTCCTCCGACGCGGACCGTGTTTGTCTCCTGTATGAGTTTTCGTGTTGACACTAACTCCTGGTCATTGTTCGTCGGGTCCACCAACCAAGCTTGTGTATCAAAAACTGTCCACAAAGTACAGTTGCAACGTACTGCCCCCGCTCGGTGCAACTTACTCGCATGTTTCGAGCGGAAAATATTGGATTCCCTTTGAATTTGATAACCTTACTTGCAGTTAAGTTTTTCGTTATATTAATCCCTTGACCACGGCAGACTACGTACATCGGTACGGCGTACCATCCGGTACGAATTCAGTTGCGATAAATGCCGGAAACGGCAAAATTTTGGGTAGCGATGCATTTTTGTAAAAACGTACACGTTAAAAATACAAAATTACACGCTACTAGACGCGTGGGCAGAGTGTATGGCAATTTTCAGGTCGATCGGAATCGAATTACGAAAAATGTTGAGATCGGTGGAATCGGGCATCTCCCGAAGTTGAGAAACTGAAGTGGGAAGTCACGACCCCAACTCCTGAAACGGTCAAAAAATTTAGTTTCTCCGATTCGTTTCTAACGCTAGCTACAAGTAACTGGACACGTAGGCAATGTGTATACCAAATTTCAGCTCGATCGGAATGAAATTGTGGCCGTGGTACGATTTTGAAAATTTCGAGGCGTTCGAAATCGCGAAAATGGGCAAAATGGGGTTGATGAAAGGTAGCTTTCTGAAGTCCCCTGAAATGCTAGCCTAGATATTGAGAGTTCTGCTTAAAGAGGAAGGTTTGAGGAAGATTTTAGCGTTTGAACCATGCCGATAGCGCTGATATTTGGGTGGACGTGCCCCTCCCCCTCCTGTCGAAAAAGGGGAAAAATTTGGAAAAAATTTTTGGATCACCGATTTTTTTGTAATTTTGGTTACACGTTTCTAGACGCGTAGGCAGTGTGTATGCAAATTCTCTAAGAATAACGAGAATGTGTCTATTCAAGTTTTTAGCCTTTTTTAAAATAGTTCATACCCATATGAAATATATCTGGTGATTCTTTCCTCGTAGATACATCTTTACAATATTCACTATTGTAGATAAATACAGTAGGATGCATTAAAATGATGTGCCCCCTAACTTAATGTTAAATGCAGTAAAACATAACTATGTAGATATTGTTTTGAATAATAGTTTGACAATCTTTAACGTCGCCCGAGCAGAGACACTGGAGTGCAAAGAGTTATAGTAAGCACAATATTAAGTTACATAAAATATAAGCTACCATTTTCGTTCGGGAAGTAAGTAAAAACAAAAGAGTTCTAATCATGGAAGCTACGAAGAAGGTGGCTCGAAGAGTTGAACGGAAAAGTTTCGAGCGTGATTGTAGCTCGTGGTTGGCTAAGCCGTAAAGGTCGCGGTAGAAGCAGAATTTTTCTACCGACAAATGGGACTATCGCTTTAAATATGGTGTCCGTCGTCCCAGTTTCCCAATAATCGCTCCAGCGACCGAAAATGTAGTTCAAACGCCCCTTTCCACCCCCTGGCCGAGCTAGCCACCCCATCGAGCGAACGCGTCGTCTCGATTTTACATTCCGCGTCCCGCATCGACGTGTCCGGTGTACCGAAACTCGCCGAAATCGGAGAATTCACCGGCAGATATCCAAAACAATTAAGACACAGGGATGGAACGGGTGTAAGAGAGGGGTTGAAAAAGAAGAGAGAGAAAGAGCGGGAGGAGCGAGCAAAGGGTGTACACAGATCGAGATACGTTTCGTCCCCGGCTATGTGTCCGGTATAAAGGGTGACCTAAAAATCTTCGAATTCATTAAACATATTCACATGAAATTTTCTCTTTTGCAGAAATGTCATACAAAGCTTCGTTCTCGAGTAATTAACACATTTACTGGCATGGTTGTCGCCAATGGCTGGAGCTGTTGGCATGCTTCAAAATGACCAGTATAATACTAGTAGTAGATATCAATTTATTCGTTCTGAAATCAACTACATTATAATCTAAAGCGCAAACTTCATTAGCATCTAATAATAACTCTTGCATGAAAAACACAGGTCAACTATATATAAAAATAATTCGATAATAACAATATATGAGAATTCAAAGCACTCGGTGCATTTACAGCTGAATATGCTAGTTTAATTTAAATAAATAGCAGCTGCTGCTCCTTTTGTTCACGATTTGAACACTACGCGACGACATCGCTACCGCTCAGTAGAATCGGCCGCCACGGCGCGCCAACCCAGAGTCCGTCGGCTGTGACTGTGCTCCGGCTGGGTCCAGGCTTTTCGTTAATAACTCAAAACCGATGTCGCGTATGACGTTTTCGTAAAGAAAACAGTTTCTTGGTACGACCTCGCGAATTGCCCTTTTTAAGAAACTCGAACATTTTTTAGTACACCCTGTGCATCGACGATGAAACACGCGATATCGATCGTCGACGATGAACTCCGGATTACCGGCGACGCTAATTCCAGTTTCGAGATCGACGAACGCGGGGGTAAATCGCGCTCACCGGCTAGCTAAGACCTGCTGGAGGAGTCGGCGGGCTTTAAAGTCAGCCGCAGCTGCGCCAGGTCGACCGATAACACGGAACTCGGCCACTGGGTCAACGACAGATGAAGCCCGGTGCAAGCGCACCCAGGGACACACCTTTTCGTGGGAATGAACTACTTTCCTCGTCCCCTACCCTCGCGTTTACCCACCCCTCTTCGCCCGGGACTCACTTTTCGATTCGGACCCGAAGGAATTTTGCAACAAGCTAATTTTTCTGGGGGCTGTTTCGTCCCTCCAATTGGGGCTGCGAACCCTTAAACATCGATAGAGAACGATCTTTGCTAAAAAGTTAATTCTGTCGACCCTTATCACCTCAGCTCGACATCTGTTTACTTCTTTCTCCTGTAGCTTGCTAGAACATTGTTTGTGCCTACTCAATTTGTGGATAAAAGAATTTTCTGATGTTTTCTCTGAAAGTGGAAGGAATTTTAAAATAACTGAAATTTAGTAGGTTCCTACGTGAAAATCCCTAAATATTTATAAACAGTTGTATCTGGGGAGGTTTGTCAATTCTTTCAACCCTTATCACCGTAACTCAACATCTGTTTACTACTTTCTTCTGTAGTTTGTTAGAGAATTATTTGTGCCTATTCAATTTGTGGATAAAAGAATTTTCTGATGTTGTCTCTGAAATTTGTGGAAGGAATTTTATAACAAATGAAATATAGTAAGTTTCTAGATGAGAGCCCCTAAATATTTACGAAGAGTGGTGTCTGAGGAGGATTGTCACTTCATTCAACCCTTATCACCGTAGCTCAAGTTCTGTGTACCTTTGTCTTCAGTCACTTGATAAAGAGTTGTTTGTTCCTACTAAACCTACGAATAAAAGAGTTTTGTGATGTTGTTCAAGAAATTTTGTAATAAATAAAGTTCAGTAGATTTCTGAGTGTGAACGCCTAAATACTTCTAGAGAGTGGTCTTTAGAGAGAATTGCCACTTCTTTCAACCCTTATCAGCGTAGCTCAGGTTCTGTGTACCTTTTTCTTCAGTTCCTTGCTAAAGAATTGTTTATTCTTAGTAAATTTGCGGATAAAATAATTTCTGGAGCTTAATTCTCAACTTTCTAGTAGGAATTTTTTAAAAGACTGATTTTTGCGGAAAAGAGTTCCGTCTTCCAGCCCCTATTATTTCCGATCAATCGTATTCTTTTATTTGCCCTTCTCGTTACGGAAAAATCTCGTGAAGAAATAGCTGCATGATGTAATTTTACGTTTTTCTAACTTTGAAGCTATACCGCAACGAGAAGCTCTACGAAATACATCTGCTTCCAGCGGAAACGAATTACCACTTTCATCTCCTATTACTCCAGCTCAGCCTTGCCCGTGTCTTCTATCCTCCACACTCGGCTAGGAGGATGTTGTAACAAGAAAATTTCCTATTATTACTATAAACCTCTCAGCATTGAATGACACATCTGCTTTCCTTGGAAACGAATTACTTCTTTCATCCCTCATTACCTTCTCCGAGCTTAACTCTTTATTTTTTTTCCCTTTTTGCGGAGAGAACCTTTGTAACATGGTATTTCGTATTATTGCACAGTGCACAGGGTGGTTCTTGTAGCCGCAATTAAGCCCGATAAACCAGTAAACATTGATGGATAACCATTCTTTCCCTGGAAACGAACCGAATCCTTCACCCTCTTTCAACGTTCCTTCTTTTTCTCTTCAGTTTCTTGCGTCTGCTGAAAGATTTTCTTAACAAATAACTTTCGTACTCGGCAGCAGGAAATTCATTTCGTTTAAATCAGATAAATGTCTAAATTAAATAAAAATGTGAAATCTGGGAACGATGGATAATAAGTGTATAAGCTGCGTGGTCCTTTTTAATGTACACTGGAATGCACGATTTTTTGAGGTTAGATTAATTGTTTAAAAGAGGCCGAGAGAGTATCTGAACGGTACTCGATTCAATAATATTTTTTGCACCGATTGCAAATGTTACAAATTCTTTATTTATTTATAAAATAAATTCATCATTCCGAATCGATGTCGTCAAAGAACTGTAAATGGTTCTTTGTACGTAAAGTTTATCAAAAACCAGTGACACTGCAGAGAACAAAACAATTCCGTGACAAATGATTGTAAAAGCTTCTAATCTACTTGTTGAAATTTCAACCACGCTTGGAATTACCTCACACGTTTGTTAATGTATTTATTAAAAGTTCACATTTAGTCGTTCCATTTGTGACCTATCAGAATTTGTTAATTTGCTATACATAAAACAGAAAAAACATATTGAAAGCACTTGTAAAAGTTTCCAATCGATTCATCCAAGCTACAACTATACTCACAAGTCGCTCTCAAACCATTTTCAAAGGGTTAAAACCTCCCTCTTCTAGAGCCAATGTAACAAAACCGTCATCCTTCTTCGAACTTCTTAAAGTTCAGTTCCAATAGATTCGAAACTGGACGGAACGATGCTCGGCTCATTCCCCAAAATTGTTAGATGTAAGGAAAATTTCTGTCATTGTTTTCTTATAAATTCAAAGTCTTTCATTTATGTGGTTCAGAGCTGCTGTTTAGCGAACTTCAAACATATTTGCAATATCTGTGGATGTTGATGTACATCTGTTCTCATGTATGGTTCATGAAACATCGTCACGAACATCAAATGGCCTACCTTAATCTGAGTTTTTATTTGAGTAAAAAATCACCACTTCGAAATTGTTCGAATCGCCTTCGACAAATTTTTGAGATTATTTCCTATTTGGCTTCGATGCCGATATACCGCGATTGAAATGCTTTCGAATCGCACATCGTGGAAGAAATTAATGTTAGATAATAACAGCTTACCGAATGAAGCTGCATCGTTGAATACCGTAGGGGAAGACACGCCCTCGGAATTTACGGAAATTTTGTTTGAATGCGTGTTGCCATCCATTAGCTAGAGACTTTGGAATTTGATGTAACAAAAAGCGGCAGAACTTTCGCTTCCACTTAATGACGAGACGAAATCACGTTAATTGCAGGCGAACGAGGGGAAACAGAAGCTGATCAAACTGGCGCCGTTCAAGTTCCCGTTCTCGAAGATGTCGAAGTCGCGCAGCAGCGACGAGAAGGACCGCGAGAAGGACAAGGACAAGGAGCCGAGCAGCGAGGCGGAGAAGGACAAGGACAACGAGAAGGATATCGATGAAGAGACCGAAAACGAACGCGACGCGACAAAGGACAGACACAAAGAGAGAAACGACCTGGAGGACAACGCCAAGGGGGAGAACGTTCAACTATCCATGAACCAATTGCAATTGGCTACCGAGCCGGAATCCAATTTAAAGTCACCAGCGTTTGATTCGAACAGCCTGATGGTGAGGAATGAGCCGGCCATTCCGAGCTCGCCACCCCCCTCGTACGAACACGTTATCGAACAGGTGAGGATCTGGGTTATCGTCACGGAATAAAGTATTATCCTTTCCGCGGCACGGTGTATCCAACTCGCAACACGGTCGTCGATATATCAATACGCCCTCCAATGCGGAGCGAAAACGATATAATAGGGTTTCTAGGGTTGCTGTGAACAAATCAGAGCTCGACATTCTTTAACCCCTTGTCATGTACCAATCAGACTGGAGATTTTAACACTAGAACTACCGAACCATAAATCCAACGATATACAGTAGCGCACCAAAGTATTCGGACACTCTTCAAACCTAAATAACTTTTTTAAGATTGGACCAAACGTCTTAACTTTTCTTGAGTAATTAGTTGCATTGATTTAATAAATGATATACAAAGTAAATTTTGTAAATATTGAACCTGATGTGAATTACATGACCAATAAGAAAAGGAACTTTTTAAATATTTTTTATTTCAGCCACGCACAAAAAATTTATAGACGCATCTGGTAGATCTATGATAGTTATACGCATGCAGAAAAATTCATAAAAATCGATCGACGTACACACGAGCTACGTGCCACCGAAAACGGTGAAAATCGCAATTTTTCACGATTCTTGATCAGTTTCTGCTTAAACTACAGAAATTCTTACATTTTTCTACGCGTGCCATTTTTTCCAGCGTCAACCGATTTCGATGAGATTTTCAGCATGTGTATAACTAACACAGTTCTGAAAAACGCATATTTTAAATTTTCATTACGAGTTGAAATAAAAATGTTTTAAAAAATGTCTTTTCTACTTTCCAATGTAATTTCTACCAATTTGAATTATTTCAAAATTATTTTTGCATATCATTTAGTAAATCAATGCTGCTAGTTGCTCCAGAAAAGTCAAGTCGTTTGGTTCAATTTTGAAAAAGTTATTTAAGTTGGAAGAGTGTCCAAATACTATCGTGCGCTACTGTACATTGTTTTATGATAATAACGAGACTGCATCTATTAAAACTTCATGGAATACTTATTGTAAGGTATACAGTGACTAACGAAATTATTAGATCAGATTTCTTATTTTTAGCGCATGAAATATGTATGTTAATCCGAAATGTTTAAAACAATTTAGTGTCTATAGCAAGAGAGAAGTCCCAAGATTATTTTAAGAAACTTGTACTGTACGTCATTAAAGAAGTACATCCGAAAATTTTTTATGAAAACATTTTTATAACTTCAATAATTGCAAAAGAAAAACTGGGGACCAGTCAAAATGACTGGTTTGGTAGTTCTTGTGTTAAATAAAGTTTAGTAAATATAAATATTACGCCTTTCTGTTTAGACGTAATCAAACGTTGTTCTTTGTTAATCAATATTTAAGCGTTGACGTAGATGTAGCAGTATAAAAGATATAAATTGTCTTTTTGTTTGTGTAACGTTTGTAATAATGAAGATGTTAATAATAACTTTAGCTACAAAGACAATTGGCAAGGGATTAAAACGAATCCAACGTGGGGAAACATTAGGAATCCAACATTAGGGCATTTGATACTGCTTTTAAAAACAGAATTGCGAAACCAACATTAATATTCAAACCCTAATGGTTCTGTTAAAAAATTAATACATCGTAGTTCTTGCGATTTTTTAAAAACGGAATGGCAAATTCAAGGTTGCGAATATGTACATTAAAAAGTACAGAATTACCCCGTGAAAATGTTCAATTTAATGCGATCCACTGGAGATGTTTTTAAAGTTGCTGGACTGTAATATATTATGGTTACCGGTTTATACTGTGTCTGGAACATTGTGGGCGTGACAAGATTGAGTGCGGGCGGTTCCAATAGGTGTGGCCACGCGTGATGGGGCGTGACCTTGAGTAGAATGTCCTCTCTACAATAGTTACATCTCCATGTAATCCTCTCTACTACAGATGCAGCTTTACAAAATCCTATCTGTAACATGGTACAGCTTTATGAACATAGTTAAACAATCTGATTTCATTTGCAATTCCTTTCCGGCTCGCTTAAATTTTTAAAGCCGGTGAATTGCTCCGAGCTCGAATTACACCATGGAAATGTTCAATTTTAATTGATATATTGGAAAAATAGTAGTAACGTAATTTAATTTGTATTTCAAGTGTCGTGAGCGTGAGAAGATTAAAGGGGGAGCTATTAAAGGGGCGTGGCTGTGCAATGTAAAATGCGACCAGACGTAGATCGTAGATAGAAACAGAAGTAGCTCTTTAACCACAGTTAAAAACAGTCGTTGAAACTTTAGTTCATTCAAAGTATGAGAATATGTTTCAGATTTAAATGAATGCAGATCTGAGAGCAAACAAGATTGCATACAAAGATTTTTATTTAATCTCCCGTGGATCTACTCTACGAATCAGTTTATTTTGATAATAAAGACAAGTAGGACAGGTACAAGAGTATCGTTGATCGACCTGTAGCTGTCGAATCGGTTAACTTCGAAATAACTTAGCCGCGCGCGGCGAGATAAAAATGTTTTGCACCCGCGTCACGTCCCGTTACAATTTCAGACGCGATTGGAGCACGCGGCCGAGGCACAGAAACACGACACCGACAAAAACAATGCCACCGAAGTACCCGAAGAAGATAGAAGGAAAGGGCCGAAGATTCTGCACAAATCGAGCAAGGAGTTGTACAGAGCGGTGGCCAAGCAGTGGGGTATAACTTGCAAGATGAGCGACCATTGCAGATGCTTAGATTGCCAGGTACGCCAAGAAACTTCCCCCTATATAACAATTCACCATCCACGTTTCATCTTGCCGTATATTAACACAAACTATCACCTTTTGAAATCATTTTACAAAAGCCAAAAAAGGGAAAAAAATTAATTTCGATAATTAAAAGAATTCTTTAAAGTAAATTTGCCATAAATACAGTTCCAGTGTCATTATAGTACAAAATTAAAACAAAGACTACAAGATTTCTTCTTGTAAAAGTAAGACAAAAGTGTCATTGATATTTGTCAAAAATAATATGGTAAGCAACAAAACGTTTCAGTGTCGTTCTATTATAAATTCTAACAATAACTCATTTTCCTAAATTATTTGGAGGCATCCAAAAAATTAGAAAAATTTGTACTGATACGCTATTAACGTTTGCTAAAATGTTTTAGACAACAAGCAATTAATTTTACCGTACACAGAACACTTTGCTTCTACAAATACAGTTACTCGTTTGAATATTCAGATGCTATGGTTTTTGCGAAATTAAAGCTTTATGTTACTTACTTCAAATATGGTTATCGAATTGTCTGGTCCGTAATGAATTCGAATATTTTTTCGACACCAATATTGGGTCTAATTTCGTTTATGATTTATTATGTGGAAAACAATAAAAAAATAAAGTAATTACTTTTACATAATTGTAAACTAGAATATGTGCTTCAACGCATTACGGACCAGAAAATTCGATAAACACATTCGAAGTAAGTATGTGAAGCTTTAATTTCGCTAAAACCATAGTGTCCGAATATTAAAACGAGTAACTGTATTTAGTGTTCCAGAGAAATTCCAATTGCCAACAGATCGAACATTTCGTTCTCCGAACGTACATAACATTCCGACAGACCTTTGCATCGGTGATCACAGAAAGGCTTAAAAAATTCACTCGATACACCTACCGCGCTATTTCCAAAACGTTCGAACGACATCTCTGTGCCTAATGGAACGCGATAAACATAGCAACCACTCCACAAAAATTGCTGCACGATTTAACGTAGTCTTCGAGACAGACTTTTCTGCGAGAAACACATTGTGAAACGAACATTTCAGAGCTGTTACTTCGACTGCGAGTACGACAAGAACGAGAACCAGAAAACCGACGGCGGCCTCGGCGCTGGGACGCCGATGTTCATCTCCGAAGCGATGCAAGGCTCCGGCTGCATTCTCATCTAAGTCGCCGAAGGAAAAGGGCTTCTTACTATTATTGGGCGATGATTTTCGCGCACAAACCAGGCCGTTCGTTGTTTCCTAATGCATCGCAAGAAGAAATCGCAGGACCCAAAGGACACCTCTTTACCCGTAGTTCTAATTTCAACACGGAACGTACGGCCAGCTGAATTTCCCTTAACGACCATCGAACCCTTCGTGGTCGTTTTATTGTTCAGAGAACGTCACGGAATAAATATACCGTCTTCGTGAGAATTTTCTTTTGGGCGCTCGTCGATTCGCTCGAGAAAGCAAACAAGCGGCAAGCGTGTTTACGGTAATTCGTGAAATATCCTAAACATCATACCCCGAGACTTAAATTTCACTTGATCGTTTAGCTTCTGTCTGTTAGCACTTTTCCGGGACAGTTGATTAAATTTCACTTCGTTGTGTAGTACTGTGTGTGTGTGTGTGTGTGTTAGTAGTTTTCTAGGACACGTTACGCGTTGACGATTTTCTTTTTCGACTGCTTGAATGTCTTGGAAAATTATCGATTAGACATACTATTATGTAGTACATAATAATACTGTGCACGTCGATAAACGTTTTCTATAATGATGCTAATAATATCGTATTAATATTTATTATTGTACGTAGGAATTATATAATAACTGTTACTTGTACACGTTATTTTCGGTGTAAATGACCAATCAGTTTACAAATCATTGAATTTATACGTTACGAATTCCCAATGATAGCTTTCAGCAACGATAATTTTCTCGATCATTCAATTTGAATATGGAAATATTAAAAGCAGTACCATCCTATTAAAAGAACCGACAATCGAGCATTTCAGAGAAATTGTTGAAACGCGGAATCAAAGCAGACCCAAAGTAAAAGATCACGAAGAGTTTTAATTAACCGAACGAGATTGACAAATGTAAGCGTGAATCTCCGTTTTGCAACAACGGAGTGGCGCATACACAACTGTCGACGAGTGGTTTCGACGGTGATTGAACATCCACAGTGACTCGTTAACGAACATTTTCAATAAACAAACGTCGATGCAGACGAAGATCTTACTATGTCAATTTGCAACGACGTAGGAACGTTCCAACGTCGAGGAACGATTTCTGAAAAGCTAACAACTAAATCGAAAACTTGTTCAAACGGATTTTGAGATTGTACAAAACCTTCGTTGTCCCGTCAACCCGGTCAAAAACTAACCAAACTCGATTGTGTCTCAGTGTCCAGTCGATTGTCAACCGAACAACGTTTTTTCATAGACGATACGTAGATGCCCTGGAAAGTGCGAGTAATTAGTCGATATCAATCAGTCGATTAAGTAACGTTGATTTTTTTGCAGACTCGATAGATTAACGATGAGTTCTCACGACTTTTGATGAGGTTTTGCTTCCAACACGTTGATTTCGATTTTAGAGTCTACCGATCGTAGAAAACCGAACGAAAGATGATAAGTCTTCGAGTTTTGTCGATGCGAAATCTGTGTTAGGTGAACTTTTGATTGAACGTTAATCGCGAGCCTTCGTTGAGACCAGGGAAGAGGAAGATTAGCATAAATATTAGAGATATTGTAAAACAGTGTGTAAAATAATCGGCATATTCGTCTCGAAATTTCCCTACTGTAGCGAACCACCGTTTGCCGACCAGTTTGATCGATCTACGTGAAACTTTCTACGTCGAGGAATGAAACAATTTCGTTTAATAGCTGTTGCAACTTTCGAAAAAGTTGGTCAACAGCCCGTTAATACCGTTGCAAAGCATAATGTGCTTCGTAAACTATGTTGAAAGTTCTTTCGGAACATTCTTTCGCCGCGCAAACAGGATTAAATGCGCAATTTCGACGTGAATATTCTCTACAACGATAAAACGGCCTATCGTCGAACAATTTTACTTCTACTACTGCTAATTTATTGTTGTTAGAGAGGCATAGATTTTTTGAACGTTATTGATACTTAATTGATCTGTGTGTGTGTCGCATGAGGTAATTCAAGAATCGTGTTACTAACGTTTAATGTAATGTAATGAATGTCTTTATCTTCTAAACGTGTAAACATTATTCTAGACTACAAATTAATGTTTAGAATGCACAAAGTATTGCAAAGTGCACGATCTTTACGTTCGCCGATACCAAGTATATTTTAATCAGGATTCAAATATTTTCCTCTATAGTAAACTTTTCTACAGATTAGTAATTGATGTTAGAGTAATTAGTTAAAGTATAAATATTATTGGTGGATCGTCTCGTACTACAACAATTAAATGAAGGTTACTTTTAAGTGGGAACAAGGTTAGTTGAAGCAAAAATTTATTAGACAGTTGCAATTGAAACTTCGTTTGAGTCTGAAACCTTTAATGCTCAATTTTGCTCGGCTCGTTTGCCCGATTACAATCGAGAAGTTTTATTGAACGATCTGAAACTTGAACTAATATAAAAATATTACCAGCAGATGCTTCCATACTGTAAACAATTTATTTAGAAGAACAATTTATTCATTTCGGTGGGAATCAATTATGTTAAATTAAATTTAAGATTTTCACCCTGCAAAAGTGTGTTCAAAATCACTCCAAAAATTGCGTAAACATTTTCAAATATTTATTTCGTATACTACCAAATCCAAATCGTTCCAAAGGAGTAACATTTCACATTTGCAATTATTTTGCAATAAAGCAATGAAAATCGACGCACAGAAAATTTCGCCATTGCAGGAGTTGATTAAAATTCGAGATTTGACGCGAATACAAAATGTCCAATGCTCAATTTTTCCCGATACCGTTCCGAGCGAAAGCGTGGAAGCAATTTCAGAGTGTTTTCAAGGATCTCGATCGCATTCCTCGAGGTAGAAAATCATGATCGATCGGTCGGTCTCTTTGATTTCTCCGTGCGGCCGAAGCACGTAGGTAGATCTGTGTAATTAACGATTGTAAACTACTGATTTCCGGCGGAACGCGGTCCGAGGAAATCGAAACTCAAAACATATGAAAGTATTATAGATCGAGCGTCGAGTACGCGTTTAGCGACACTACGGCGTGCTTATCTGCAACTATGCTCGTTTACGAGACGGCCGTAAACATTCAACTTCCGGAATCACTGAACGATCACTCCAATCGACACAGTTCTCTTTCTGTCGGCCAATTGGTCTCGATAACGCTTCATTAACCCTTTCGAGACTCGTCAAATCATAATTTATCTGTCTGCCACTCGAATTGCAATTATTTATACTTTTTACGACTTCCGACATTTCGAAACGGGACAATCGTGAAGCAGAATTCCAGAAGCACGAAACGCAAAAGACGAACACTGTAAATCTCTGTGAAAATTCATGTTTCATAACATTTTGCAACAAAGTAAATAAAAAGTTGTTTTTATCTGGCGAAAAACTTGTTCGAGTGAATATTTGTGTATTTTACAAATTTACATAAATCATTTCTGTGGCATACGTTCTCTTTATTCTTGCCGCAGGAAAATCAAATCCTGCTGTACAAGTAATTTGGTATCGATGGAAAGTAGTTGATCAAAAACTATACAAGTGGATACGTTGTCAAACGAATATCTTTTATCTTGAAAGAGTTAATCAAGCAGAGACGAAAAGGATTTTCTTAAAGCAAACGTCAAGCGCACTGCCGCTCATAAATAATTAATCGCTCGTTCAAGAATGAGCTCGATCATCCCTTGCGAATAAAACGCCAACAGATGATTCAATAATATTATTTTCTGACTGCATAAAGGAAGGGAATTAATTGAAAATAATTACCAAGAATAATTGCGAAACAAAAGACTTATCCGTCTTGTTATATAACAGTTCTTCCGTAAAAAGATTGCAAGAACTGCGAACTGTTAAACATTTTTGAGCGGCAGTGTAGATTTTGATAATCGACGACGCGATTAATAATTTCGACATGCTTCTCCCAACTTCGTCGAGTCTAAACGAAATTTCTGCTTCAAGGAGGCGGTCCCCTGAACAAACATAAACGCGCCCGAAGTGAACATAATAACTTCGTTCCCAGATAGTCCCAGAATTCGCGGTCGTTGCAACGACGAGCGGATTCAGCGACCGAGACATTAGATAGAAGATGGAGGACACGAGTCAAATTCACGACGCAATTCGATCGTCCGTCTCTGCGACGGCTCGTATTAGTGCGACGAGGCTTACGATCTGAGAAAACGCTAAAACCAAAGAGTGCACGATCTTGGAAAACAATTAAACAATTTATTGAGACGTATACAGAAAACGCGTGCAAGTACAAATTGAAATTCTCCTGGCTCGTTCTATGATTGAATATATTTTCATTCAGATCACCCGGGAATAATTTTCACGCTTTAATTACCGCGTGCTTACACTTCGAATGATTTAGGTGTCAGTTTGTTGCACTTATCCGAGTCTCGTCAAAGAACGGACGTCGGTCGTCTAAATGCGAAACATAATACAGTACCTGCCTATAATTGTCTTTTCAAGATACTGTTCTTTTGTACCTCGCGCCGAAGAAAGAAAGAATCACGAACAATATAACTTATATCGCGTGCGTATAAAATAGTATCAACCCTTTGAACGACCCTCGACGCTTCCCACCGTTGCCAAATATCAGTTTTTTCGATCGGTGAGAAGAGCATCCGTTTTTTACCACTCTGAGATCCTTTTTCTTTTTTCTATCCACGCGACGAGTCGTTCTTGCAACTTGAAGTTACTACTTTTACGGAAACTCTGCCACCTCCGTGTCACAATCGTGTTAAAAGTTAAAATATGCAAACTCCTGTTCGAGAAGAGTATCATACGTCGTCGTCCATCGATCGACTCGGCTTCGCGGAATACTACATTTAAAATCAAAGTGCCAGAAAAGTTCAATCGCAAGGAAACTGCTTAGCTGACGAATTCGAGGGATTCGGGAAATCCTGGTTGATTCTAACTGGCTAAGAAATTGTTTAAAGATGAATACGAATGGAGTCGACATTGAAAAAATAGGACAAACGTCTAATGACAAACGTCTAACGACAAACAAATTGTCTGATTTATGAATGTATCGACTTTGAAGTTCGATTTCCATAGAAGTCAATCTGAGAGAAGCCGATGGATTCAAACTCGCTCAGAAATGATATAACAAAATGATATAACACATATACAATGTAACGAAAATGACATAACAAAAATAACATAGAAACGTACAGAATAATTCCCCACACCCAAAAATAATTGTCTAATTAACACATTGACTGCCAAACTAGCAGCTAAAAAGATTGCATAAAGTCGAAGCAACTTATCGAGTGAAATAAAAATTGTAAAAGTAAAACCTACGACACTGAGTAGTTTTCCGACCTTCCTGCATTTTCTGGGCCACCGTCAAATTGAATACAATGAATATATTAACGTGAAAATTTCTTTAAAAATCGCACAAATAATTCCGTCACCCTTATGTGGGTGACGTGTCAGCCAAAGTGTTAACTAATTGACCATGTTTAAATCGCGTAACTATTTTCTCTACGAACAAACGAACTCGATTCTACCGAATTAATACACAATTGAAATTAAATCGACCGTCCCCGCGGTTCAAGAGATTCGATAGAACACAATTCCGAGATTAAGATCTGGGAAAGAGAATTATGTTGGCCAACAAGAACAACTCGTCGCGCGACCACAAACCATAATCTTACTACGGTCACAGCCATTTCAACAATTTACAATTTACAATACATGATGCACGCGTTTCATTTACGATTAACGAAGTCCTTGGAAGCTTGCGTATGTGTGTGCATGGAAAGAGACGCTATTAGAAACTAGAGAGAGAAAGAGAGAGAGAGAGAGAGAGAGAGAGAGAGAGAGAAAGAAAGAAAGAAAAAGAGAACGAAAGAGCGAGAAAAAATGATAGTGCGTGTGTAGTTAGAGAAAAAGAAAAGAAAAAAAAAGATACGAGGTGTGTATAGTATTTTTTTGGGCCACGGATTTTTTATTAACGTTGTCGTCGGACTTCCGGTTGAGCGAGCAAAATTCTAATTGTAAAGTTTATCGTTAATATAATCACGCGCGCATAATGCGCGTGGTAATACATGTAGCGTAAATACTCCTTGTAACAATTATATCTGTGCGAACGTCGATAGTGATTGCACGTTTACCGAATATGAAAACGACGAACGATAAAGAACAAAACGCGATCGCTCGCCCGTACAATTCCAGTTACACCGAGATCATTTCAATTTGACCGCACACGATAACCATAAACAATTAACCTTTCTGTCGGCAGAGATCGAAGAGACTCGCGCGCGTAAAATTACAGTCGACGCAGACTTAATTTCTTTACACTTGCGATCGTGCGTTCAATCCGACGACGGAATCAGAAGAAGAATCTTGTTATATTTGAGAAGAGAGAAAGAAAGAGAGAAAAGAAAAACACTTCTGGAGCAACCGTAGCCTTTAACCTCTTAGGCACGGCTGAATTTTGCACGAGACTGTTTCTCTGTACGGGAGAGCACATTGTGGAATTAAGTTTTTAATCACTAAATTGTAATTTTTCTTAAAGACACGATGCATATACTTTAACTCTATTAATTTATTTGAATAATTAATAATGCAATTGAGTGTGCCGGAGCCACTATAGCGACGCATCGTAATATAAGGTGACATCCGGAAAGCCACTATAGTGGCGCATAGTGCCTAAGAGGTTAACGAATTCAGATCAACGGAAATTAGGATAGAGATCATCGATCTCTATGGTGGACGGTCGCCCGAGAACGGGGTAAATTAAACGACAAAGAAAAAGCAACAGTTGCGAGGAGAAAAGGAAAAGGGAGAGGAAAAAACACATTGCTGTCTTTCGCTGTTGTAAAATGTCAATTCCTTCGCGAGTAGACACGATCATGTGAGCGGAGAACTAATTAAATCTACGTACGATTAGCGCGTAAGACGTAACCTCAGAGACTAGACGAACACTGTCTAGATTGTATTCGTTAAGGTTTTTCTATTCGAGTCGGGCCGTGTTCGATCGTGTCCGATCGTCCACGGTGTCCCGTTTCTTTTCTCTGGAACAAAACAAACAGTTTTTCCCCGGCTTTCTCTGTTGTGTACGCGATGATGTTCGCGAGATTGTACGCGTGTGTCGTAACACATTTATTCTGCGTGCATGTACGCTCTCGTATAGAGGTCGAACGGCCGTTCGGCGAATGTCGTTCTATAGAAACATGTTGACTGTAAAACTCGATGTATTCTGGTAAGTCCGCACCAATAAAAACAGGCCTAAAACACCCCCTAGGTCGGGGGGCGCCGTCAAAGATTGCCAACCATTGCCAAGCGCTGAAGCGACGACTCATGACCTGTCGAAAATCGCGAGAAATGGGGAAAAAATTTCAGGTCTTCGATTGTTTTGTAATTTTGTATACACGTTTCTAGACGCATCGACAGAGTGTATGCCAATTCCCGGGTCCATTGGAAGCGAATTGCGGCAGTGGCGCGACGTTGAAGTTTTGAGTATGGTGAACATCGGCCAACTAGGGCGATACAAGGAACCTTCCTGCAGTCGGCTGAAATACTAGCCTAGATTTTTCGGTGCTCTGCTTAAAGAGGAAGGATTGGGGAAGATTTTGCCGTTGGGCTCATGTCGATAGCTCTAATAGTTTGGTCGTGGCACGACTTCAAAGATTGCCCAATATCTGCCGAATATTGGCAGAAATGGGAATACCCTCCCAGCCTTAAAATCGCGAAAAATTCAGGATCAACTTTTGGTCTCCGATTCTTTTGTAATTTTGGGTACACGTTTCTAGAAGCGTGGTCAGTGTGTATTTCAATTTTCAGGTCGATCGGAATCGAATTACAGCCGTGGT
>CM052089.1:14709504-14721427 GCA_028453745.1 Agapostemon virescens
AAGCATTGCAAATGTTGATCGCAATAAACAAAATTAAGAGTAAAAAGAAGTCTGTAAAATGATCGAATATTTCTTAAACAATTTTAATAGAATTCTGATTACTAATATACAAATTGTAAACCATACGAGTCATTGACTCATTCAATTTATAATAATTATCAATGGAAGGTTAGTCGGTAAAAAAATATTTGTAAAATTATATTAAGTACAAAATTTATATTTTCAATACAGAAAAATGAAATCAACTTATTGCTTTAAATGTTAAAAAAAGTGTTGTTCGAAATGATTTTACGATTTGAGATTAGTGAAAAGAGAATTTAAAAAAGAAAAGCTAAAACGAAGGAGAATTTTGGAATGACTTTATTTAAATTTCTAGCGAACAGACGAATAGCTGTAAACTCGCTTCGTATATTGTTAAGGAAGACATAAATTTTAGCGTGGCAGGAGTGGAAGGCTTTGTCTAATCCAACGCGTTCTAAAATAAAGCCGTGCAGCTTAGCGTTCTGGTTTTACAACTGGAAGAAACGAGCGCGTTCAGCGTGAACGCTGAATGATCGTACAATTATAGCCGCAACCTTGCTCCTTTCCAACAATTTGTACCGTTGTATCTGACGTAAGCGGTCTGCAACAATTCCTGGCACGGTTTATTTACAGTGCGCGCAAGAATCAATTCGAGCCTCGACCTAGTCAACGTAAAATATCGCTCGGCATGAATCGAATAAAGGAAAACATTTATGACCGGTCTGAAACGCGTAACCAATATCCTTCTATACGAAACGGTTCGCATAAAATATCGCAGCATCGAAATAGAAATTATTCCAAGTACGTTTACGATTTCAAAAAATTGGTAAACTGACTGCGAAATTAAATTCGTGACTGGTTTCTTTATAAGAAACAAAATGGCTGCTGGAACAAGCGCTCTGCACCCACATCCGCCATATTTATTCCTCGCCTTTTACCATACATTCTATTTCACAAAGGAAAATAAACAGATGATTAAATGCGCTATTATTCGAGTACATAAATATGCCAAAATATAAATCTCAGAAAATAGGAAGCACAAATAAATTTTGCAAAAGTTCTATAGGATTACCAACATGGGAAAAAATTAGTAACAACGATAAATCGTAGTCTGTAGTAGCAACTGTTCTAAATATTTATTCATTAAACTCTTAAAATTAGGAAACTCACTGTGAAATTATTTTTGTGATGGCTCCCTTCGAAAAATCAAAATGACTGCTGCAGGCTACGCCTTGCACCCACCTCCGCTATAATAGTCCATCAATTTGAACGACCAGCTCTGTCTTCCAAGGAAAAACAATTAAATTATTAATTCCATCATTATTCAAGCATATAAACATAACAGAACATAAATTTTACTATTCGGACGCATGGAAAAATTTTACAGAGGCTTTCTTACGACGTCCGGACGATTTACAAGGAGTTTTGTAAGGAAAATGGAATAAATAATAGACAGTGATGCATTGCGACCTTATTTCAGTGAGAAGTGTGGATTTTCTATCATTTCTAGAAATATTCTACGAGTAGTTTAAGTTTAGCGATCAGATTTCATTAACATTCTTGTGTTTTGTAGGTGGAGTCGAATGAATCAGCGGACAAAGCAAATGGATTTACCAGGAAAACCGGAAATTGGAGTCAGGATTCCTAATTTCGCGAGTGCAACACAATTATAACGACTGTCCTTGGCACATCGCTGCTACATCTTCGTGTTGGCTCGATGAATTCCAGTTTTTTCTCGGATCATAAATAAGCGAGTAACGCGTCGGCCAGGCCGAGACGCTTAGTTAGCTGGAAGTTGTCCGGGTTCTAAACGACGACACGGTTCTTTCGAACACTTGTCGCTCGTGTGCTTCTCGTCGCGACTCTCGATTAACGACTTTTTGCTGTTGTTCTTACAGCCAAACAATTTTTATTTTGATCCTACGCGATCGTAAGGCGGTGCAGACGAACCTCCGCGTCTTTACGAGAATCAATTCGAGCCTCGACTTAGTCTACGTAAAATGTCGCTCGGCATGAATCGAATAGAGGTAAACATTTATGACTGAAGTCGATTCTTAACGATTTACAAACGCTAATTGATCCGATAAACACTCGTTGTTCGTTCTTAAAAATTGAGAAACATTCGAAGTTTCAGTTTGAAGCACAGCAGACAAAACGATCACTCTTAGGTTCTGTTTCGATTAGGAGACTCTAGTAGCGAACAACGGGAGCAGTAAATTCCATTTTCTGTGTACAGTTTTATCGATATAGCTTATTAAACACTTGCCTCTGTCGCCTCTTTTATCTCTCCGAGCCTCCTTGTCTCTCTCCTGTTATACACAGTGTTCCATCTCTCTCTTTTTTAGACCCGCGACAAAGCCAGTGGCGCGCCACATGTATAATCATGGGTCTATCTTCCACCTCCATCCTCTTCACACTTTACACTTCCCCTCTTTCCTCCTTGTACACTTAGCGTACCATACACGTGTGCAAATGTCGGATAAGTTTGTTAGAAAAAGCTTCTTGTCATCAAGATTCGTTATATCTCGGGCTCCTTTTGAATTCTTAAAAAATAATAATTCTATCAAAATTATTTTTCTTGTTCAACTTCTACAGCAGCAAATGCTATTTTATCTCGAACGTATTCAAATTCGTACGAAAAGAAAATTCTTATTAAAAATTTTCGTTTCCTTTCAACCCAGAAAAATGAAGAACGGTCTCATTTTATTTTGACCTAGTTCAAATTTTCACGGAAAGTAAAATAAAATTTGTTGGTTGAATTTTCAGCTCGTTTTCAATCCCCAAACATTGTAGAGTGCAGTAATTTTAATTTGACCTCGTTAAAGATCTGAGGAGGAAAAATATAAAATTCTGTTTTCTCTTTTTTTGTGGCTCCGTATTTCATGATTGCTGTTTTTACAGGTACATCGAGTTTAATAACAAACCTATGCTTCTGGTAAAACGTTAGAAGAACATTCTAAAGAATTCCTAATTACAATTCAAGCGTTAAATCGTGAGCTGTGACATTAAATAAGCAGCCATTCGTGCGATCCTTTCTTCACGCTACATCAGGAACTATGATCGTCAAAAATGATGACAGCAAACGTGTTAATTATATAAGCCCCGGTTGCCTGACACGGTTTCTCGTACCGTAGTGCTCGATCCGTGAACGAGTCGAGCAAACGGGACTCGTTTATTTATGGTCATAGCTCGCCGATTACATGATAATTCGAATTAACGTGGAAGAACAAATAAAAACCTAAGAGAAAATGCGAGCCGTATGTATTTTACTGATTAGAACAATTTTTCGAAGATGTTTCCCCTTTGATATGCAATTCGTTGAATTTATTTTCGAAATTGATACCGGTCCTTTTCATTGTTACGAATTTCCATAGCTTTCACTGTTCCGAAATTTAATTCTCGATTCTGATCGAATGACGTGAGATAATATGGTCAGAACTATTTTTAGAACCGCTTATCGCACGCCTACCCTCCGATCAGATTCACCCTCTTACCTCCTGTAATCAGTACTTCCAATTGAATTTATCTCTACCACCCTTCCTAGTCGGTAACCCTTTATCTCCCCCTTCTTGTCGTCTGTTTCGTGACGAAGTGAAATTCTGCTTATACCTTCCCATTAAAATCCTCGCTCTACCCCCCCCCCCCCTTCATTCAGTCATCAGCCCTCGTTAATTACTTTAGACGAAGGCAGTGCTCGAACCTCGTTGATTAAAATCCTTACCTCCCTTCAAACTCCCTTTCTTCGATCCATAGTATCTGATACAGCACGAGAATCGGTTAATCGAAGCTTGAGCAAACATTATGCAAAAATCTCAATATAAACTGAGCGCTAAAACCTTGTGAAATTTTGAAATTGATTGACCATTGGTTTTCAGGAAAAATTAGAGCTTCAAGCGAGGAATATTTTGTTTGTTTTAAATTGATAGGTTCAATAACAATATATTATTTCGATGATTTGTTCAGCCTTAAAAGTCAAACTTCTCATTTACATTGATTTTTCAAGCTAATCAGTGGCTGGTTCGTTGACTTGCATTTTTGTATTTTATTTATACTAAAGATTTCTATTAACTTTTGACATATCAAAGACAATATCCTCGTTTAAATTCCTTTTTCAATAAATCGACTACTCTTTCGACACATTCATTCGTAACTATCATCATCGACTTATCAAACAGATCTTAACCCTTTGCACTCCGAGCAATTTTAATTCCAAAATCGAGACATTCTTTTTACCTAGAATAGTTGGATTCTGCATGGTTCCTTTTCCTGTTGTGCACAAAAAATTTATTACTATTGTTCATACGTGCAACACTTCAATTTTTATCGATTTCTTAAGAAATCCTCCTCAGAGGAGCCATTGGACTGTTAAGGGTTAATTTAGCTTTACTTTCAAATAAAACAACAATTTCCACGTCAATTTGTATTAAAACTTTATTCAACAAAGATAGAAACCTGCTCTCCCTATGTCAAACTATACATCCGTCTTTACTCGACTCACGATAATTCACTAAGCCCCCAAAGACATAATCACCAACCCCTTCACAAACTTTGTCAAAATCTCTCACAATTGTTGTATACCCAATAACCACCTAAACGCCAACGCATTGTGATTACTAAGCCACAGACACGTCATCCAAAAGATCTGCGTCACTAGGAACAAACAACCCCATACCCCTTTCCACTTCCACACGTCATTCCTTCCACAGCACACATTTCCCACTCTCTACCACAATTTCTACATACCAATATAATATAATATGTATATACCACCGAAAACATCCTCAACTTTCTCCCTCGCAAAGTCAACACTGGAACATAATACTCTACCTCGTCACCATGTACCTCACTTAACCCATTAACTCCGTTCGACGAGTATACTCGTCATGCTTAAAACTTAAGTATCATTAGCTCTCGTAATTTTAGCGAAAACTAACGGGAACATATTCAGATGCGAAAATCCGATTTTGATGAAATTTATGGGAGCTTATAGTTCTTTGACAAATATTTGACACGTATTCTTTTTTATCGGCAACCATCCATTTTGAAGGGGCGAAGACAGCCCTCAAAGTTGGGATATTTTTGAGATATCTCGGAAACCAGAGGTCGAAAAAATTTGAATTTTTCTTTAAATTGTATGTTTTTCAATGGGAAATGTAGTCGCGTACAAAAATGTTAACAAAAGTATTTTGTTTAAACAATAAAGCTATAAGCTCGCACCTGAATATGTTCCCTTGTAAGATGTATTCGTAAATTCCAATATGTTCAGAATATTTGGAGGTCAAGACGGAATAAAACGAACAAATAAAAAGTATAAATAATTTCAGATGGATTTTTACATCCCCGTGTGCACTGGCTGGAACTGCTTAGCTAGATTTTCGCGACACACGTAGCTTCGCGTTCTGCAAAAAGGTCGCCATAGTTAACCCTTAGAACTCGAGTGGCGACTCTGAGGCGCCACGAAATATTGGCACACTATTATTTTAAACAATTTTAACATCGCTATCTTTATATCTAAGAGATAGATAAAAATTGAACGGCTATAAGGATGAGTAACAGTAATCAAATCCATAATCATAAGGTGAAATAATGAATGTAGATTAATAATATCCTAGGTGAGAAGAAATGTTTTCATTTTCAAGTTAAAACAGCTTCGAGTGTAAAAGGTTAACCGGTTAACCTCTTAGGCACAGCTGAATTTTCCACGGGACTGTTTCTCTGTACGTCAGAGCACCTTGGAATTAAGTTTTTGATAACTAAATTATAATTTTTCTTAAAGTTATGATACATATACTTCAACTCTAAAAATTTACTTTAATAATTAATAATGCAATTGAGTGTGCTCGAGCCACTATAGTGACGCATTGTAATATATGACATTCGGAAAGCCACTATAGTGGCGCATAGTGACTAAAAGGTTAAATAAAACTTCCAATTTTTTCCAAAACCCAAACCCGGAATCCAACACAGTAACGGAAAAAATTCCAAAAACTCTGAAAACCGTGTATTAAAAATCACAGAAAATTCCACTCACATTAGTTGACTCTTTAGCACCCTCTGATCAATCGGCACCCCGTCAGCAATTACTTAATGCCATCTCCGGGTCTGTCTCGACCTCGGCAATTACTCCTCGCCGAAACTCGCATTTCATTTTCGTTCATTAAAATCCTCCTCATTCTCTCTCCCTCCCCCCCTTTTCTCTCTCTCTCTCTCTCTCTCTCTCTCTCTCTCTCTCTCTCTCGGTCTTTCTCCCTTCCCCTGGCCTCTCTCTTTCTCTCTGGAGGCCGTCAAGGATCCGTCCTCTATCCGCACACGTGTTCTCTCCCTCTCTTGCCGCGATCGGGTCTCGTTCCTCCGGCTCTCGGTTGGCTGCCACTCGGTTGTCCATCGGTCTCGTCCCTTCGCTACTCTGCTCGTTCGTTTTTGCGGCCAGTCAGCTCGGTATCGCATTATGCTACGGTCGCGCCGGTGCACGTCGCTGCATCCCGCTCGTCGTCTTTACCGCCGGTGCAGCCTCGTGCGTCTACCTGGAACCGGTGCATCGTGACCCGCGTCGCCTGGCATGCGTCCGCCAGGAAAATGGGAAAGACCGCCAGCAAGCTGAAATCGAAACGGAGCCAGAGTCAGTGTCCCTTTTCTACATCCTTCTCGATTTTTCTACATATTTCACTTTTGGGCTACGGTAGTCTAGTCCGGAACCTTTCTCTCAATATTATGTCACAGAGCCGTTGCGATCGATGATGCAACGATCTGTCGTCCAATTGACCGCGATCTATCTCGATTTTACTCTGAGATCGTCGATTCGATGCCAATGGGAACCGCAATCGTTCGGATTCTTTTTCTAACGCTGAACCCTCGCCGGTCAAATTCCAAATTGCCCATTTTGCATTTGTTAATCATTTGAATTCGAATGGCGACTTTAAGGCGCCGGTAGGAATTTCCATTGTCCAAAGCAGTTGTTTGTACTATCAACTCTTTGCAGTCCAAGCGATTTTAATTCCTAAGTCGAGACATTATTTTGTTCTAGAATAATTTCACTGTAAAAAATTTGTTTTTCTTATTATTTAAAATAATTTGTTTCTATTAATCGTATGTGCAATATTTCAATTTTTAGTAGCTTCTTAAATACAAACATTGTAAACATTGTCTTGAATAATATTCTACCTCAGAGGAGACATTGAAGAGCTAAGGGTTAAATTCGCCTATATTTTATATTTTTTGAAAATTCAAGTATTGTATTCGATATCAATATCACATATATAATGTGAAAAGATGATACAGAATGAAAATCTTTTAGGTCGAACGAAATGTCTAGATCATCGCATTAACCCTTTGTACTCGAACGATGACTCTCAGGTACCACTGAAAATAGCTGCAGCACCGCTTAAAACAATCTTTACATCTTTATATAAAATATTCTATGTTAGAAAAAGTGCCTTGGGGTTGGAGTTAAAACAGCTTCGAGTGCAAAGGATTAATATTATTTCGGCTGCTAAATCCTTGTACGATCCTTGCATCAAATATAATTATACTTGTTTGTTTATACGAGAATATATTATAATCAAAATGAGACGAAACTGAATAACAATTACGCCTTCGGTGCAAATTAAAAACGTTTTAGGAGGCTGCGCGCTTTCTGATCAGAGTTGTTCGAAACTCTGTCGACGAACTTTGCTTTCTTGTAGAATAACTTGGAATCTTTTGTGACAAGTAAAATCCATTTTGAAAGGTTTGTTTCAGATAGAATTATTTGCAGTTTTTGTTTTAGTGGTCCGATATGTGTGTGTGTGTGTGTTTTTATATCGAGTTGTTTAGACTTTAGTGGCTCGAGAAGAAGCGTGGGCTTTTTCGCCGGAGATCACGTTGGCGGTTTGTGAATTTTTTAGCGATTCGATGAACGTTTCGTTTATTTACGAAGGTTTTTCGTTTATTCAAGACTTTTTATCACTCGTGAATAATTTTTATTTCCAAATAATGGACAGTCGGCGGATATTTCTTATAAGTTTGTAGGTCAGCGTGGAATTTACCAATGGAAATCGTGTTTGTTTGTTAATGTGATTTGTAGCGTTTTATTGGAAGTTTCGTTTTTACGAAGGTGGCTGCATTTTAAATATTTTTATAGTGTTCTGCTGTTCCGAAGTGGCACGCGGTTTTTGTGACCATAACCGTGCTGATTTTCGTGGTGAAATGTTTTAGCATTTCGAAACAAGTTCCCGGTCTTAATGGAGTGATACGTGCTTTTAGAACTTCTCGGTGACGGTGTTTTGCTACAGTGTTTCGAAAGATTTTTAAATGGAAAGTTTGCGGCGTTGCGGGATAGCCGATGTATCTCTTTAATGATTCTTTTTATTGTTGGTGTTTGGTGATTGATTAGCATGACAGTTATTAATTCCATGTGTCACGTTCAAGATGAGGTGATTCAGTTTCATGGTGAAAGGATAGTGATGAGTCGATGAGGCTCGACGAGCACGTGCTGGATAATATGAAACCCTCTCGAGGCTGAGTGATCTCTTCGATGGATGACGTTTGATCACGTATTTCTTCTTATGAATTAATAATAAATGATTGCTGCCTGGATAATCTGCGAAAATTGTATACCTGACTTCGTTTATATATCACTGCCTCGATACTTGGCTTTTATTGTACAGAACTATGATAGGAATTTTAAAAATCAAATTACTGTCATTCGAACAATTCAAACTGCGCCTACAATTTGTACCATTCAAATGTATCACTTTGTATTCTATGTTTGATTGAAGACTACAAATTGCCCGTTCTTTCATGGAGACTCTACACGAAGCAACCATTATTAACCCTTAGCGCTCCAATGGCGACTCTGAGGCGACGCTAAACATCCCCTTATTGTTATTTAAAATAGTTTAATAAAAATTGGAATTAAATAGATTTAATTAGAATTAAATAGTTTATAAAATTGGAATGTTACACTTACGAGTAATAGTAATAAACTTTATATTAACGAAAGGAAATGAACCGTGTATAATGGAGTTGTTTTAGGTGAAAAATATGTTTCGAGTTTGGAATTAAAATTGCTTGGAGTGCTAAGGGTTAAAACCATCGAATTCTTAATTAATAGGGACTATACATCATTTTATTTTATAATTATTCAATTTTTTAAATAATATTTAAACCTATTTAATTTTATTTATTTAAATTTAAAAATATATTTACTATTCCGGCATCCAATAGAAGAACTAAACTAAAAAAGTTAACTAAAATTCGCTTTCCAAATGTTATAAATAAAAAGTACACAGAACCATGAAAATTGTAATCGTTCAAATAATCATTTGCTAAATACCTTTCGTACTTCGAAGTTTATGTACAAATGTTCTCTTTTTGATGCCGCGATGAACCGCTCGATCATCTTTGTGCAAATGACTTTTTTAAACGAGACGTTCTTCGTTTCCCGTAATTGCCGATGGAAATTTATATTTCCGGAGCGGGTTTTTAAACGGGACAGCAAATTTGAGAAACCAAAGGAATGCGGTGTTGGTTTTAGCAATGTCGCCGAGTGGCGCGAAAGTTATTGCAAGTACGGTGTTTGGCAAACAGTCGGCGCAAGATAATGAGGAAATTCGCAAAGCCGAGGAACATTTATCGTAGTGCGACGCCCACGAGGTCGATCGGCTCACGGATCAGTCTGCAAAACATGTGTAGAATCGCGTCACAGTGTTTTATTTCAAAATCGAAACTGGCGCGGACGTGTGCTAAACGTAGGAAGTAGGTCGCTAGTTGTTTTCCTTTTACGCGACCTCGCGGGCTTATAAATCTGACTGCGTGGACTCACGGGAAAATAAACGATTCGAGAATAAATAAATAATCTCTGACTGACCGAGAAACAGTTTTATGAACGGCCGACGCGACCGCATAACCGCGAGCAAATATTATGATAAACTTCAAAGGAAAAGAAGGTACAAGAGTCGACGTGGCCATTTGCAACTGTTGTTTTCTCCTTTCAAATGTGTTTTTTTTTTTGGTGAAAAAAGACAGCTAAAAAGACTATGAGCATCCGAGAGAAGAATTCAGTGACTCCGATATCTATCGGCGAATAAATTTGCATGAAATTTCGCCGGCAAACGCGACAGCATCAAACGGGAATATTCCATCAGCGAATATTTTACGCGAACGATCATTTTGGATGAAATTAACATTTCTCCGTGCAACGTCGTTGAATTACTTTCTAAATAGCGCCTAGGTTCTTTGGAGCTTAGTGTACTTTAATCGTTTCGATCGATAAATACGTTTCTCTTGAATTCTACTGATGAACATTCGCTATCGAGTCGATAAAGCAACGATGATGATAGGTGAAGATCGCTGTATCGCGAAGCTTCCGAATAATCTCTCGTAAAGTGGCTTTCGATTTACTTCTGTTTGCGTTTTTATTTGTCGATGGCTAGGTGAAATAGCCGTTGACTCAGCCACAGCTGTGTGTAAAAACTGGATCCAATTGAAATTCCAGTCGCAAGGTAAACGCGCATATAATTACGTGTCCGCGGAGGAAACGGGGGAATCACGGCGCACGTTTCACTCACGTGACCAAAACTTTTCGAGAAACGTTCACGTAAAACCTGTAGTTTCCTGTCACACTCGGAAAGAAGATTGTTCCGTTTGTTCGATCGTTTTCTTACGAAATGTAGGCCGCTCTGTCTTCAACCATTTATCTACGCAGGAATACACCGATCTTTATTTATAGATATAATCTTAGTAGATAATTATCGCTGTGTGCAGTAACATAGAACAACAAGTACTGTAAATACCTTCTTAAATTCACTGACAAATGTTCACCGAGTCCCAACACCTAAAATTTACAGAAATAATATTTACAGCCATTAAAATCGCGAAAAATATACGAATTTCAAATGTCCATCGATACAACGCAGAAATTCTAACAAGTTTCCCTTGCATCGATTAATAAATTGTCAAACTGTAATTCAGTTAGAAGAAAAATCAATTTCTACAAATTTTATGTCTACAAAATCAAAAAATAATGTTTACAGCTGGTAATCTCGTAATGAACAGTCATTATAAGCAACTCAGAAAAGAAATAGTAAGAAGAGAAACTTGTTCGCGAGGATTAATCAATTTCCTGAAATCTTCAACGCAGAAAATACGAATAATAAATCCGAGGCTTCGGAAACAAATTGAAATTACGCGTCCTTGGATTCTCCATCAGCCAAACGGGAGAATAATTTGCGCAGCGGTGAACCGCCGCCATTAATCACGAGAGTTACACTCGAAGCCCCTTCCGCTTGGAATAATATTGAACCAAGACACAATACGAGTTTCTTTGTAAATAGAGAACCGTTCGGATCGATCGAATGGCGAAAAGAATAAAATGAAAATATTCTGAGCACGGCCTCGACTCGTGCGCCGCCGGGCTCGACCTCGGAAACGACACCTATCGCGGCTTTTTCACTCGATAGTGCCTCTCCAAACGTTGCATAGTTATCTCGGTAAACCGGCGACCTTATCAGTTGCCAGGTATTATGTCGGCGAGAGAGTAAGAGGCCGGCGTGCGACGCAAAACACACCTGCATTCCACGATTCCGCTTTTCGAATTGGCCTGCCACCGCACACGGAGCCGTTCTTCTCTTCTTGTGTCCTGGGCCTGTCCTCTCCAAGTCCTCGAGGGGCTTCTTTTTCTACCGACGGGGTGTCCCTTTCTCCTTCTATCTCGCTTTCAAACTATTCCTTTGCCTCTCCTCCGAAGGTACACCGTGAAATTTCCGTCCGGCGACCGTGCGAACGACGTTTAGCTTTTCGAGAGCCCTGACTTTGACACCGGAGCCACTCGGTAGTCTAATTCAACGATTTATAGGATTTTATGGGCGTTGGTAAATACTCATTGTGAGAATCCGAAGGGTTTTTAAGTCTTTGTGGTGGAACA